>PVIC010011042.1:0-42169 GCA_004025085.1 Thryonomys swinderianus
TTTTTTTTTTTTTTTTTTTTTTGCTTTTTGGAGACAGGGTCTCGCTTTGTAGTTCAGGCTGGCCCTGAGCTCACTATGGTGCCCAGGCAAGCCACTGCCAACTCAGCACTGTCTCTGCCTCCCGAGTGCTGGGATTACAGGCGTGAGCCATCACATCCGGCACTGTGGTATGCGGTGTTGATTGTTGGTGGGCGTGTCTCCACGCCCAGCATTATATGTGGTTACCGGGGATTGAACTCAGGTCCTTGCGCTTACGAGGCAGGCGCCGGAACCACTGAGCTAACCCTCCGGCCCCTATAATTTATTCTTTAAAAAAATTTTTTTTTCAGTACCATCAAACTGAGAACTTCGCGCTTGTCATGGAAGGTGCAGCACTGAGCTACATCCCGGGCCCTATAATCTATTCTTTAATGATAGACTTTTAGGTAATTTTCAATTTTCCTGGTATCACAAATGTTGCAAAGCATTTACGGCTTTATTTATTTATTTATTTATTTTTGAGACAGGTTCTCGCTTTGTAGTTCAGGCTGGCCCTGAGCTCACTATGGTGCCCAGGCAAGCCGCCGTGAACTCAGCAATCCTCCTGTCTTTGCCTCCCGAGTGCTGGGATTACAGGCGTGAGCCACCACGTCTGGCATTGTGGTATGTGGTGTTGATTGTTGGTGGGCATGAGCTTCCACGCACAGCATTATATGTGGTTACTGGGGATCGAACTCAGGACCTTGCGCTTTCGAGGCAGGCGCTGGAACCACTGAGCTAACCCTCTGGCCCTAATGGTTTTATTTATTTTTTAATTTATTTATTTATTTATTTTTTGCTTTTTGGAGACAGGGTCTCGCTTTGTAGTTGAGGCTGGCCCTGAGCTCACTATGGTGCCCAGGCAAGCCGCTGCGAACTCAGCAATCCTCCTGTCTCTGCCTCCCGAGTGCTGGGATGACAGGCGTGAGCCACCACGTCCGGCATTGCCTAACGGTTTTATTTTAAATAGACCTTACCTTTAATTATTGCACTGAATAGCCAAGTAAGTAATATCATCCTTAGACATGGAACTTACACAAGGAAATCAAGTTCTTATATTAATCACATAAAATATGTCCATGTCAAAAAGTAGGGAAAATAAATGAGAAGCCAGGAAATGCTTTTCTTTTCATTAAGACACACACACCAGAGTATGAGCAAAGACACCCTGCTCAGACTGCCCTTGTAAACAGGGTAATGAAACAGATGACAAACTCTGCTAATAATAGAGATTTACAGAATGATCCCAATTAACAAGGACTTTTGGGGAATGAAGATCTCCGGGTTAATTTAATTTTCTGGTTAACTAAAGAAAAAAAACCAAAGTCTTTTTAGTTGGAAGTCTTTTTAAATGTATTAATATAATAATATACCATGACATCCCTGCTTTAATTAGTTTAGTTTATTGAATTGAATGAAGTTTTTCTTTGATTACAGAGAATCTTGCAGCTATCTTAATATAATTATCCCGAACATCAATTCCTCTTGTAGTTCCAAAGGTATAAGTGCTTTCGTGAAAAGCAGGTTATGTGAAATCACTGGAAGTTATACTGGCTTAAGGGGCAAAAACCTATGGCTTTAGTCTGGTTTTGGCTCAGCTACCTTAGTCAATAAATATTTATAAAAACCCTAAAAAAGAGAGCCATTATGTATCAGATATTCCATTAGGGACTTGGAATACAGATGCCAATAGGGTATTCAAATCCCCTGCTTTTATAAAGTCTACATTCTAGTGGAGATAAGCCACAACAAGTAACAAATACATGAATAAGATAATTTGATTTTTTTTTTTTGAGACAGAATCTCGCTTTGTAGTTCAGGCTGGCCCTGAGCTATGTAGCCCAGACAAGCCTCGAACTCAGCAATCCTCCTGTCTCTGCCTCCCGAGTGCTGGGATGACAGGTGCGAGCCACCACGCCTGGCACTGTGGTATGTAGTGCTGATTGCTGGTTGATTGTTGGTAGGTGTGAGTCACCACGCCCAGCATTGTATGTGGTTACTGGGATCGAACTCAGGACCTTGCGCTTGCAAGGCAGGCGCCGGAACCACTGAGTTAAATCTCTGGCCCCTGATTTTTTTTCTTTTTTTTGAGATAAGGTCTTGCTACATAGTTCAGACTGGCCTTGAACTCACTATGTAGCCCAGGCTGGTCTTGAACTCACTAGAATCCTCCTGCCTCAGCACCCGCTTTCGTGCCCCCACCCCCATGCTGGGATTATAGGTAGGCCTACCCACCGTGCCCAGCTGCATAAGATAGTGTGAGGTGGTGATAGATGCTACAGAAAAAAAACTAAACAGGATGTGATGAAGTAGTGTAACAGGGTGGGGAGAGTTAATTTAGACCAGTGTTACTGTCTCAATGTAGAGGTGATACCCAAATTGAGGCTTGGATGGCAGGAATGTGCAAGACCCGGGGGCAGAGCATGGAGGGTGGAGCCCAAGGCTTGTGATGGGCTCGGCGGGGTAAACCACGCAAGGTAAGGGCTCTGTGACAGCAGAACTGTGGATACGAATGTTTTGTGGGATTTCATTCTGTAAAGGATGGGAAACCATGGGAATGTTTTAAATGACAGAGACACAATTTCACCTTTGATTTAGAGAAATTACTCAGGGAACATTACAGAGAATGAATTCAATGGTGGAGGTCAAGCTGAGAGCGACGATGCTACTTACCAATAATTTCTTGAGCTAGTATATGGATTAAGTATTAGTAAGGTTATGAAAACACATTTTCTAATATAAACACCAGTATAATTTATAAGGATTTCTTTTTTTTTTGAGACAGGGTCTCGCTTTGTAGTTCAGGCTTACCCTGAGCTCACTATGTAGCCCAGACAAGCCTTGAACTCAGCAATCCTCCTGCCTCTGCCTCCCCAAAAACTAGGATTACAGGCGTAAGCCACCACACCCAGCGTTGTGGTATGTGATACTAACTGCTGGTGGACGTGAGTCACCACACCTGGTATTGCTGTATGTGGTTACTGGGGATCGAACTCAGGACCTTGCGCTTGCTAGGCAGGCACTGGAACCACTGAGCTAAATCTCTGGCTCCATAAGGTATTCTTATGAGCTTATTTTCCTTAATCAGGCAATGAGTATTCATGAACAATTGTTAAGAGCTCTTCATACTTTGTTAGGTCTTTTGGGGGATATAAGAGATGTAAGAAATTAAAACATGATCTGTGATTTCAATGAGCTTAGAATTCAGGTGCAGGGAGAAATCTGCCATGTGGTGTAGAATTGGTAAAGTACGATGCAATGCAATACGTCTGACTACAACAACCGTTTAAGGAAAGAAAGGAGCAATGCAAGTCTGAGTAGCTAACCGGAAACGATTTAATGGAGAAGGCTGGATCCAACTGAGGTTTTAAAGATGTGGACACGAAGAGGAGAGGAAAAGAAGGCTGCACATATTCCAGGACAAACAGAGATAGAAAGCTTGTCAGGCAAGGAGGAAATCAAGCACAATGAAGGAGGTGTAGTCACTTGCAGGCCGACTTCGGAAGCCAGACAGAAGTTTGGATTTGACGGGTCAGGAGCAGGAAAGCACCTGAGCTGTCGAGTGGAAACGTCCTGCGCGGGGAGCTTTCTATGCTTCACCTCATGCAGTATTCACCGCGAGCCTGTGAGCCAGGGGTTTCGTCCCGGTTTTTATAAATGAAGACTTGGGGGGTTCTGGAGTTTGCCAGCAGCTTTGAGCTCATGGCAAAGGGAGGATATGGGGACAAAACGCACGCAGGAGAAGCAGGAAAATGTGATTCCGAGGTTGTCATTCAAGTGAGCCTGCTGCCATTTTTTGTAATCCTGGCCAAAGTCAGCTTTGATTAAACATTAGGTGGTAGTTAATTGACATTTAAATTCCCTTAAGCTGAGCACTGATAACTAAATTTGTGAGGTTAAATTGATAAATACTCCACATAGAACAGAGGCGGATGACATGTGGTTGAGAAAATAAACCAAGCTATATAGGTTCAAATTTTAATTTTGCCACTGACTCTGTTAACCAAGTCAAAGTCTTAGTCCCTTGGTTTCCTCAGGTTTATATAGGAGACAACGATACTTAATAGGGGTTTTTATGAGCATTATATTAGTTAATACAGACAAAAGAGTTACTGGCAAACGGTAAGCATCCTAAATCTTTTCCAGTGACAAATGGACAAGAATATCATTCATCTAAAAATGTGACTTTGAGATAAAGGAAATTCAGGTCTCATAACTGTTCTTTCTCAAGACATGGTTTTGACCTTATGAAACCACTTGACTATATTACTGTTTGGAGTAAAGTCTCTTAGTTTATTTATAGCTTCTCCTAATTTTCCTCGAATATTTTAAGTTAACTTTTAAAGATTAATTTAAAATTTAAGTTAATAATATTTCAAGTTTAATTTTCAAGTTAATTTCAGTTAAAATTTCCCATGGTAAATGTACACAGATAAGAGAACGAATGAACATTTACTTGTAATAAACTTTTCTATAGAATAGTGACCAAGAAAATGATGATAGGTGAAATTATTCCTCTTAGACCTTGTTTCCTTTTGTTTGGCAATTATTTATTTATACATTTATTAATTTTTGTCTTGTTTTTGAGACTGGATCTTGCTCTGTGGTTCAGGCTGGGCTTTACCTTACTATGTAACCCAGGCTGACCTCAAATTTATGGTGATCCTCCTGCCTCAGGCTCCCGGGCGATGGGACTACAGAGGTCAGCTGCCACATCTGGCTTGGCATTATATTTAGTAAGAGGTTTCTGATATCTTTTATAGGTCCATTGAATGAAATGTACCATTTTACTTTTACTATAAAGCTGTTCATTTCAACCTGCCCTTCCTCTGCTTCTGTATATGTTTTGCTCCCTTCTCTCTTTCTAAAAAAGAAATTTTCTTTATTTTCCTATTCTCTCCCTCAAGACCCTCCCCTCTCCCTTCTCTTATCCATAGAATCCATTTCCTCTGCTGTTCTAGCTCATAGGTCACTATTGGGGGTAATCTAACTTTGGTGAGATCCCTAACTCTGATTTTTTTTTTCTTGGTGGTACCGAGGATCGAACTTGGGCCTTTGTGCATCTAAAGATGGCACGGTACCACTTGAGCTAAATCCCCAGCCCCCTAACTCTGACTTTATCAGCTATGCATAAAGTTAGAGTTAGGGCACATGGTGCAAATCTCAGCAGCCTAGATAAGAGTCCAACTCTTTGGTCTTGCTGATAATTTCCCCCATGTACCATGTGTACATATCAGATTCATTGCATTTCTTGTCTATTACTCTTAGTTTCAAATCCCAGCAAAAACATGTCCTGTTGGTCAGCAGAATTGGTTACTTCCTTTTTGATGTAAACATTCACATACTGCTATGAAAGTATTTATATCTGTCATTATTTATAAGTCTCCTCTTCACTAAATTATGAGCTCCTTGTGGGGGGAAATTGTGACTTAATTTGATCCCCAGTGGTTAGTTAGTACTATACCTTTTATACAGTAGGAACTCAATTAACAGTTTCCCTGAAAATAAGCCCTAACTGGAAAACAAGTTCTAGAATGAGTTTAGGAGAGACATGCCTTGAAAATGAACCCTATAGATTGTGTTGCAAAAGTTGCAATAGGATGCAGCAACTTCTTTTCTGGGTGTTTTATTTCTGGGGAAACAGGGCATTTATCACTAAATGAATACTTACTAGGCCTTAAGCTCTTTGAGCCTGGAGAGTTCATTACAAACTCAGTCTAAATTTGTTTGACCTTAAATTATAAGTACCTAACTATATTTCTCTAGTTTCATTTAAGAAAAGGTGCTAGTGTTCAAGACCCTGCCTTTTAGAGTTACTTAGGATTTAATCTAGAAATTGGGTGACTGCAGGAAAGGAAATCAGGTAATTGTTTAAAGTTTAGAAGGTAGAGTCCTCTTTTATGTATTTATTTAGTTGCTTTTTTTTTTTTTTTTTTTTTTGAGACAGGGTCTTGCCTTGTAGCTCAGGATGGCCCTGAGCTCACTATGTAGTCCAGGCAGGCCTCAAACTCAGCAATCCTCCTGCCTCTGACTCCCGAGTGTTGGGATTATAGGCATAAACCACCACGCCCGGCATTCTGTGGTACTGCTTGCTGGTGGGTGTGAGTCACCACACCCAGCACTGTTGTACATGGTTACTGGGAATCAAACCAGGGATCTTGTGCTTGCTAGGCAGGCTCTGGAACCACTGAGCTAAATCTACAGCCTGGTTGGTTTTTTTGAGACAGGGTTTCATTGTGTAGTTCATGGTGTCCCTGCACTCCCTGTGTAGCCCAAGCTAGCCTTGAACTTCCAGTGATCTTTCTGCCTCAGCCTCACAAGTGCTGAGATTATAGGTATATGCCACCGTATTTGGCTTATTAAATCCTGCCTTGCACAAACGATCCTCCAAACCTTTCCTGACCCAACTTTGCTGCACACATTCTGGAGAAATAATGAAACTATGATTGAATGATGATTTTATGCAAGTTACTTTTTGGAATTCCACCGCTCAGAAGTGACAACATGTTTATGACTCAATGGATCTATCTAGATTAAAATTTTAAAGGATTAGAACAAACAAGAGACAAATGAATCCTAGGGTGCGGGAGCTTCACCTCATGAAGATACCATGGAAATCTGAGTAACCTTTGCATGTTTGTACGTTTGCATTCAATCCTTCCTTCTAACAGGCACTTAGGGCTCAGAGAATGGAAGTACTTATTACACAATTCAAACTGAGGCATTGTTCTAAAAAGGGCATCAAACATCAGAGGTTTTAATATACTAGTCTGCTAGTATTGTATCGTCATACTGATTGCAGTAGTCTTATAAAGGACATTATTGGGACTCTGAATGCACATCTTTAAAATTCTATGTTCTCTGCTATGTGCAACAGTGAGGTTTTCAAAGTGGATATGCATACACAAAATTCTTCTGTTATTAAAGAAGGAGATGTTGATGCAACTTTTTTTTTGATGGGTGATTCTAGAATTGAAGCCAGGGCACCTGAGTTACATCTGGAGGCTTTTAAAACAGCTTTTATCTATCTATCTATCTATCTATCTATCTATCTATCTATCTATCTATCTATCTATCTATCTATCTATCTATTTTTCAGACAGGGTCTCGCTTTGTAGTTCAAGCTGGTTCTGAGCTCACTATGTAGCCCAGGCAAGCCTGGAACTCAGCAATCCTCCTGCCTCTGCCTCCCGAGTGCTGGGATTACAGGAGGGAACCACAGTGCCCAGCACTGTGGTATGTGGTACTGATTGCTGGTAGGTATAAGTCACCACCCCCAGTATTGTTGTATGCGGTTCCCAGGATCAAACTCAGGACCTTGAGCTTGCTAGGCAGGCACTGGAACCACTGAGCTAAATCTTTGGTCCGGTTTCTTAAAATTTTGAGACAGGGTCTTGCTGAGTTCCCCAGGTAGGACTCAAACTTGTGATCCTTCTGCCTCAGCCTCCCAATGCTCCAGTCATAGGTGTGTGCCACCATGCCCAGCCTAGGGGCACTGCTTTTAATTGTGGGCCTTTCGGTTTGAAGTGCTGAAAGCCATGGGAAGCATTTACAAACTTTATAAAGGCAAAGCTGTGTTAGATGAGGACATCCTTTCTTTTTTTACCAAGTAGAAGAAACCTCACAGCAAGAAAGCATTGCTGAAATATCACTGATGTTAACTGTAATCTGTTTTGCAAGGATGGATAATGCTGCAATATAATTTCATAAATTTATGCTAAGAAAAAGCTTTTGAAAACATTCAAAACTGTCTAGCACAAGTAAAAGTTCCCAAAACGTGGAGTCAGTTCAGTGGCCACCTTGACAATCAAGTATTGTTAAAGTTATGTGCTGTTTATCACCCAATAACTAAACTGGATTTGCACAACACTTATCTACTTGGAATACAATGAGAAACCCTAGTAAACAACTGTTTTATCCAATTTAAGCAGAGTACATCTTTACCGAATCATTTGCCAGTCTCTCTTGCACTTAAAAGTAGATTAAGATGTGTAAATGTATGGTTAATTACCTGTTTGCAAAACCACCTCCCAAGTACAATATTTTATGCTGTGCTTAAAGCTGGGCTGTGCTCTGCACCATTTTTTAGGAGCAGAAGCTATAGCATTAGGTTTTCTAAAAAGTGGACAGGAATGTAAGAATGATATGTCCCTCCTGGGAGAGAAATTGCTGTTGAGCTACAACCCCGCTGGAGATCTTGGAGGTTCAGTAAAGACTCTGGGCAAAGACACAGCCCCTAAAAAGGCTTTATCAGTCTTTCAGATTTATCATCTACAGAACCAAATCAAAACTAAGAGAATCCAGGGCCGGGGATTTAGCTCAGTGGTTCTGGTGTCTGCCTTGCAAGTGCAAGGTCCTGAGTTTGATCCCGGTAACCACATACCACAGTACCAGGGGTGGTAGCTCATGCCTGTAATCTCAGCACTAAGGAAGCAGACGCAGGAGGAATGCTGTGAGTTCAAGGCTTGCCTGGGCTACATAGTGCTCAGGGCCAGCCTGAGCTGAAAAAAAAGAAAAAAAAAAAAAAACAAGACCTTGTCTCAGAAAAACAAAACAAAAAAACTAAGAGAATTCAGTGCCTCGATGACACACTGGCTACAGTGGTTCAGGAGTGGGGTTCATGCTGGCATATGGGAACTGCCTGTGTGTTTCTCTTCCTGGCTTGGCACCCGGTGCCTTTGCCTTGGTAGTCGGATCTGAGTTCGTGCTACATGAGAGAGGATGTATGCCATGGGAAATGGAAGACACCAAACCAGGGCTTGTTTGTTATAAATTGCTTGATACGGACAGGTTCTGTCTTTACTGCTATCTTTAAACTGCTACTTGTTTTGTATTTTTCTTAAGAAGAGATTGAAACTACGATTGTTATATCAATGCTGCTCAATATTTCTGTCTCATAAATGAAAACTAATCAGACTCCTTTGCAGTATCTGCTGAAAAGTAAATCATTATTCCCCAGTTGTTCCCTATTCAACTTTCCCAAGGGAACTGAGTGTACTTGATTGGAAATTTTAAAAATAGAAGACGGTAATGAGAAGAAAGCCAGCCCACTGTCATACCCGTCAGCGACCAGGCCTGTTTCTCCAAGGGACACTGAGCTGTTTTCCTTGATGATGCTGTATTCTCTCATTTTTCTGCTTTATTACAGCTCTAATACTTTTACATTTATGGCTGGAGTTTCTAACAACAATGCCTGGAGAAGTCAGTGGGTCTTTCTCTGTTCTCGTCACTAAAGTTCTTGCTGGATGGATTTGCTTTATTTTTATTCTTTTGGCTTTTAGTCTTGCCATGTAGTCTAGGGAAGACTCGAACTTGAGAGGCATCTCAGGTTGGCCTTGTGGTCACCGCCCTCCTGCCTCAGGTCCCTAAACTCTGTGATTATAGGCATATGCACCACATCCAACCTTTTTGCTCTTATTTTAAGAGATTACAACCAAATCCTTTCTATTTATTTCCTTTTTGTGGTTTAATGTATAAACTGCAAAGTGTGTAAATCTTAACTGAACAGAGTGCTATTTGCGAAATTCATATACCTATGTAGTCCCCATACCTACCAGGCTAGAGAACTGCATTAATACAGCAGCAGTAGCCACTGGCGTGGTGGCTCACGCCTGTAATCCCAGCACTCGGGAGGCAGAGACAGGAGGATTGCTGAGTTTGAGGCTTGCCTGGACTACATAGTGAGCTCAGAGCCAGCCTGAACTACAAAGCGAGGCCCTGTCTCGAAAAAAAAAAAAAAAATGATGACAGTAAATTTCTTCACATTAAGTATAACTATAAATCCAGTTTTTTTAATGCACTGGTCCTATTTGAAGTCTTTAATTCCTTTATGTCCCTTCAAAACCAAATTCCTTCTAAGATAAACCTACCAATTAAAAAGCTAGTGCTCTGCTTTTGATAAATAAAACTCAGTATTTCCCATTCTAAATTTGAATTAATGAATGCATACAGTATATATATTTTTATGCTGGCCTTGAAATCCTATGCCACCCAGGCTGACCTTGAACTTGTAATCCTCCTGCCTCAGCCTCCCAAGTGCTGGGTTAACAGGAGTGTGCCGCTGTGCCTAGTGACACACATTTAAAAAAAAAACAAAATGTGTTTGAAATTCACTATTGTTGCTCTTCACAGCAGTCCCCCACTTCTTTTAACTGTCCAGTGGTGTGGGGGGAGGCTGCTCCCATTGGCTACTGGGAACTAAAAGCTCTTTCCAAATTGAAGTGGTGTCACACTGACTTGAAATCAGCCATAGCAGGAGTATTTGTATCGCAGTAAGTTGATACAAATCTAGTCCTTTTTCTTCAAGGTCTAGTTGTAAACTAGCACAACCTGGATCCTTCTTTAAGTACCTTCATCCAAAGTGATAGAAGCCAAAGGAAAGCAGGTTTGTAGCACTAGGATCTCTGTGGGCAGGAAAGGGCAGGGATACTTATCTCTTTCATCACTCAAAAAAAATCTAGCTGTATCATAAAACCCCATAAGCCTCCCTGAACTTGGCTAAAAGGGCAAGATTTTGTCATCTCACTCAAGAATCTATCAAAAAATGTTAAAGTGGGAAATGTTCTTCTGTAACACATTTTGGGAGTGAGGAGGGGTTGTTTGACAAGGTCTTATTATGCAGCCCGGGCTGGCCTCGCCCTCAGCCTCTGGAGTGCTGGAATTACAGGTCACTGTCACCATGCCTGGCCATCCGGCCATAACAGATGGGATGTCACTAGCTGAAAAAAACTCTCCATAATTCAGGGTTGCCAGTGTCTATCAGGAGGGAACCAGCCTATTACAAATATCAAGACCCTGTGTTAAAACAGGCTAATAGATATTATCCCAAATTGTACCAACTCTTGGCCATTCCTCTTCAAATGAAATTGCTGCCCCTGAATGATCCTCCCATTCCCTTTCCCCATGAGTCATTCGAATTACAGTAGACCCTTGAGTTCTGGCCACCCTGACATACGAACAATTTCAGTTAGGACTGGAATTTTAGTTTTAACTTATAAACAAAATCTTGAGTTACACCCAAATGCTGGCCACTTGTGGTTCCAGGAGGTCTCAGATACAGATTTAACCCTTAAAGAGTTCTGCAAGGAACATTACACATCCTTTCCTGTGTGGGCATCACTGAGAAATCCTGGGCCAGTGTCTCTCTCTGTAAGGACACTGAGATCTGCCTGTATGCGGTTTGGAGACTCTGAGGGCCGTGCAAAGGAGCCTGAGCCTTCAGCTCATCAACCCGAGTTACAGCCAGCTCTGAGCTCAAAAGGCAAGGGTCCACTGTATCGCTCTTGGAGAAAAGAGATGCCATTAGGCATCAAGTCTTTTATCATTTATCATTTAGTATGATGCTGAACAACTTACAGTTTTTCCGTCAAATGATATAAGAATCAGTATCTTAGCTTCTGAGACTGGAGGAAGATGAGAGATAATTTAGGAACACTATGTCATATAGCTCCAGAAGATCCTATTTATACTCTGTGCAAATGGTACTGCTAGACTCGGGCTGTTCACAGATCACAATACTATTTATACCTCCTCAGATAACCCAGAAACCACATACAAGCTGGCCGGGTTACCGCAGTCAGCACCCCAAGGCTCTCGTCATTCATTGTGTGGCATGTGACATCTTGTCATTGCTTACGTCTGGACAGAGAAAACTTGTGCTACCCTGGTTAATTCTTGGAAAAAAAGAAAGTAATACCAAAAAAAAAAAATCCTGTATTATAAATGTACTCACATGTTGTGTTAGTGGTACCACAAAGAAATAAAACAGGAACAACTGCCTCACAGCCCAGATATTAATTTGTTCATCTGTTTTAATAACCTTATAGACGAGCTGAGTACATGTCCTGTGCACTGTAAAGTACAACATTAGCAAGTACGAGCATTACTTTGTATCTTCCCACAGCAGAGGCCGCTAAGGAAGGGTGAAAACCTCAGGTTCTGTGCAGCTCAATCTAAAAGCACAGAATTGGAATGTCTAAGGGTAAGAGCCGCAGTGCTGAGGGCAAGGGCAGCTACATACCCGAGAGCGTGGTGCGGGTGTGCAGCTGACAGTCAGGAGGCTCTGGAGGCAGAAGCACCTCTAAGACTTTTAGGGAGAGTCATGGGCACGAGCACAGATATCTCTCACAGCACAAATGTGCCTGGGAAATCGGAAAATGTGGACATTTTATCTAACATCCTTGAAGATCAGGAAGCCATTACCAGATAATGATTTGGTGGCTCAAAAATGGAATAATGGTTAAAATCTAGCAGGAAGCCTCTTTTACTAGATGCCTGATAAATACTGACAGTAGAAATTAAAAGACCTCTAAAGTAGCAATCAGGCACACTCAAGCATACTTTCTGATAATCTAATTTTTATATACTATTTTTTAAAAATAAAGGAAATGTGTGGCTGGGTGTTGTGGTGCAGAATTGTGGTACCAGGTCCTCGAGAGGCTGAAGCAGGAAGATGGCAAGTTTGAAGCCAGCCTCAGCTATTCAGCAAGGTCTATTAGGGTAGGGGACCAAAAAGCAAACAAAAACTCACCAGGGGTGGGGATATAGCTTAGTGCTCCTGGATTCAACCCCTAGTATTTGTATGACACACATACACACACAGAGAAAACTTGTGTATTTCTTAGATTATTTTCCTACTGGTTTCCATAGGGATTACAATTAACATGCTAAATTTGTAACAATCTAGTTTTAACTGATAAAGAGTTAGCTTGGACAGTATAAAACAACTCTGCACCTATATAGCTCTGATTTCTCTTATGTTGTTAGAAATTATATCCTTAAATACGTATGGCCAATAACATATAGTTGTTGTTTTATCCAATCCACCTTTGTGTAAATATTAATATGGTTTTAAGCCAGTGTCTAGGATCCTTTCATTTTAGCTAAGGGAAGAACTTCACTTAGCTTTTCTTGTAGGATGGGTTTATCAACATTGTTAAACCTTTTAGCATTAGTTTATTGGGAAATAATTTCTCTTTACTTTTTGAAGGGTAGTTTTTCTAGATATATAACTTCTGTTTTTGTTGTTTTGGTTTTCTGATACGGGGTCTTGTTATGTAGTTCAGACCGGCCTTGAGCTCATGGCAATCTTCCTGCCTCAGCCTCCCAAGTCCTGGGACTACCCGTGTGATCCACTACTCTCGATTTCTTCTGTGTTCTTAAACCCATTTTTTCTCGTGGCAAGTTATGAGCATACAATTCCAAAGAAGGCAACTCATCAAGTAGATGCTCTACAAGTTCACAATACATTTTAATTTATTGAAGGTCCAAGAAAACAAAATTGTGCTGTGGACAGACCTTAGTAGTGAGTGAGCTCAAGATGGAAAAGCTTTTTGGAAATTAGTTGCTGATTGTACTCTGATAATTAAATACACAAACCTATGATCCTTTTAAGCTCACCTAATTAGTATCAAATGAGTTGACTTAATTATAGCTGTAAATTAAATGCATAGGGTTTGCCTTATCTCAAAATAATTACATGTGCACTGTAATGTGAATTATGGAATACTACTTTGTACTTTATCGATGACTCCCTATCCAGAGACTCAGACTCATTAGAACAGAGTTATTGTCATAGCGGGTTTGAGAAATATCTCCTAGAAAAGGATCCTGAATATAAGTTCTCTAAAGGAGGGGTATGCCTGTGTCAGACTGGGTGGTGCAAGGATTTATTGCAAAGTTCTGGCCTAACAAACTGTGCTCCGAGATACTCAAGTGAGGTGAACATAGGTACAGAGTTTTTTTTTTTTTTGAGACAGGGTCTCGCTTTGTAGTTCAGGCTGGTCCTGAGCTCACTATGTAGCCCAGGTAAGCCTGGAACTCAGCAATCCTCCTGCCTCTGCCTCCCGAGTGCTGGGATTACAGGCATGAGCTATCACGCCCCGCACTGTGGTATGTGGTATTGATCGTTGGTGGGCGTGAGTCACCACGCCCAGCATTGTATGTGGTTACCAGGGATCGAACTCAGGACCTTGCACTTGTGAGGCAGGCTCCGGAACCACTGAGCTAACCCTCCGGCCCGGTACAGAGTTTTATATACATCCTCATCCTGCACAGAGGTAGACATTTTCCAAGTTTATAGTAGAGGGTACAACTACCTTTTCTTTTTCTTTCATTTCCTAAAAAAGAACTTATAGCTTAAACTTTAGTTACTACAGATCAAGCTAAAGAAAATAATCTCTAAAAAGTTCTTAGCATCCTGTGAGTGGAGGAAGGGAGAGTACGTTAAGACAATTTGTGGCTGACGTGGAGGTGTGCACTTGTAATCCTAGCACTCGAGAGGCTGAGGCAGGAGCAACAGCAAGTTTAAGGCCAATCTGAACAACATGAGACTCTTTAAAAGAAAAAAATCTGTTACATCTATTTAGCTACAGCCCACAAAAAAGGGGATAAAACTCCACATCTTCCTCTGGTCCATGGATACTTACATGATGCTTTTCTCTCCTTTTACTCTGGGATCTTATTTTATTCAAATTATTATTCTGAGAATGGGGGTGGGGGCCTAGCTCCATGGTGGGGTATATGCTTAGATGTACACAGTCCTGAGTTCAGTTCCTCCCATCCTTCATAACCATTTGAGAATAAGTGGGTCTGCAGTAGGTTTAGTCCCACCTACTCAAGAGGCTAAATTGGGAGGATGGCTTCAGTCCTGGGGTTCAGGACCAGCCTGGGCAACATGGCAAGACCCGTTTGTTCTTTTTTTGTGTGAGACAGGGTCTTGCTTTGTAGTTCAGACTGGCCTTGAGCTCTCTATGTAGCCCAGGCAAGCCTTGAACTCAGAGTAATCCTCCTGCCTCTGCCTCTGCCTCCTGAGTGCTGGGATTACAGGCATGAGCCACCATGTCCGGCATTGTGGTATATGGTCCTAGGAATCGAACTCAGGACCTTATGCTTGCCAGGCAGACACCAAACCACTGAGCTAAATCCCCGGCCCAAGACTCCATTTCTTGAAAAAATAAAGTAACTATGTGAAGAAATATTTGCTGCTACAGAATGAAAAAAGAGTAGGAAATTAGAAGAAGAAATCCAAACCAATCAGGGAGAAAAAAGATGCTAATTGTAGAGTTTTCTTTTCAGGAAAACTATATTGATCAGTGAGGAAGAAAGAGACCAGTGCAAATAGGCTCACTCAATATACAATTTAATACCTTCCAACGCCGGGAGGGGTACTCACCGCAGATTAAAATATTTCCGATGCAACTGTGTTAACAGGACTTAGGCCGTTCCAAAAATATAAAATGTATGTAAGTAAAAATGTGAGATGAAAATATGCAAACTTCAGACCACTCCTTCCCTTAGGCGCTTTAAAGGCACTCATTGTTTTTCAGTTTCCTTTCTTTCTCTCTTGTGAGATAACCCCCACTGACCACACCAATAACTCGGACTGAGTTTGTATTATTTCCTCACACCCCACCTCTTCAGTTGACCCTATGTGCCAAAAGAAACTGCTGCCACAAAGCCCAAGGACTGCACTTGGCTGCTGCTGTAAACGCTGACGCTTGCTGGTGAGGACCAGTGTCACGGTTGGGTTTCAAGGTCCACAGCGGTAGAGGCTGGGCTGCC
This sequence comes from Thryonomys swinderianus, assembly GCA_004025085.1. NCBI lineage: Eukaryota > Metazoa > Chordata > Mammalia > Rodentia > Thryonomyidae > Thryonomys > Thryonomys swinderianus. Next base: position 15,580 of record PVIC010011042.1, read on the forward strand.
ACAGTGAGAGCGAGGCTGTCTCTGTGTTTGGCATTTCTAACTTTGACCACTGTAGCTTTTTCTCACTTTTTTTTTTGAGACAGGGTATTGATTGCTGGTGGGCGTGAGTCACCATGCCCAGCACTGTATGTGGTTACTGAGATCGAACTCAGGGCCTTGCGCTTGTGAGGCAGGTGCTGGAACCACTGAGCTAAATCTCTGGCCCTTTCTCACTATATTTGTAGTTACCCGGCATTCTCTTCTTTTAAACATAGACAGAGGGAAAGACTTCAGCACAACAACCCTGTTTTAATTCAGCCCAATTTTGGCCCAAAGCAATCATCTAATTACTCATGATTAATTCTAAAGAGCATAACCTATGTTCTCACGTTCGATGGGCCTGTGCTGGAGTCTAACTGGTGGCTTCTGCCCTTGTCTTTCACTGCCTTTTGGTCTTCCTTCCCCCTGTGTTATCTTAATCCCCCAATGACTGAAGGATCATAAACCGCCACTCTCCTGCTACACCAAATATCTGTATTATGCAACTCACATTTCAAGGGATTTATATTATTAGCCTTGAATAATGTGTTCAAATTCAGATTAAATTCAGACTACTCTGTAATAAGTGACAAGATGCATGAGGGCACTGTAATCTAGGCAACCATAATTATATAATTATTGATGAAGTTCCTGTTGATAAACAATGCAAACATTAGGAAATACTATTTTGCAATTAAACGATGAAGAAAGCTGTTTATTGCCTTCCATTCTATCCTCTGTTAATAAGATTGGAGTTGCAGATGTTCGTGTATGCGGCATTGATGTTAAATGGTGCATGATGCTCTAGGTGGTTCCCATAACCTTGCTTTGTCTACTATGAACTGACTCAATTGATATGATAATAGACAAAAGAGCTGGGCTGAACTGGTGCAATTTGCATAGCCTTGAAATTTGCCATTATTGGACAGCCAACTGCTCCTAAAAGTTCTTGTTTGGTTGTAACTGACAACGGCCGTGTTAGACAAACAATATTTTGAAATTAACCACACAGGTGGGAATATCATTTATCAAAGCTTTTATCCTGTCAAGCAAGATGCTCATCAGTTTCTAAAGCTAATAACCGGGAATTCTGTGACCCTTTCTGAAGTCAGCTTTTTAGAGCAAACACGAAAAGAGCTGATATTATCCTGAGGTTAGTCACAAAACTGGGTAGCACGTGCAGCTTTTGACACAGGTGTAACAAAGAAAGGCCCTTCCCCTTTTCCTAAAGTCTGTATTTCCATCTCCTATTTAATAAATATGACATTTTAGATTAAGAAATGATAAAATCTCGTGTTGTTCAATATTGTACTTTAGTTCTGTGGAGCTGGACACAATGGTATACTTTATATATGAGAAAAGAAAAGAAACAGAATGGTAGAAATTGCCCTGATGCACGAAAGCAAAATGCCACATCTTCAACACTGCAGAACATCGGGGAACACCAAAAACATACTGAGCAGTAACTGGAGACCAACTAGAAAAACACTAAAAATAGGAGTGGCTTATGAGTATGAACGGTAAGAAAGGAGAAACAGTAAGTGTGTACCTAGAGAGGTCTGGACAATTAAGTAATTAGGGGAAAAAAGTGAAGAAATGCAAATGAATAAGAGTGCAATTTTGAAACGAAAATTTCAGAAAAGCTGACTTAGAAAAGTGAATGCTAATGAAGGTGTAATGCAAGGCAGGAAACACTATACTAGGCTGCCCTTTACTACCTGGAGGTCAACTGTAAACATTTAAATCCCCACAAGTCAATTCCATGTGACTAGCTGGTTAAGAGAGGAGATAAAGGAATTTAGAGAAGTGCTAGATGAAAGAACTGTGCAAATATGCTTAAAGAAGGGCAACAAAACTGGTTTTTCAAAAATAAACCCAATTCAAAACTAAAAGTAGACATTCCATTTGACCCAGATATTCCCCTTCTAATACTTTGGGGCAGTATCTTCCCCAAAGAGTTAAAAGCTTCATACCATAATGATATATGCAATTAATACCTATATTAAAGCAGCACAATTTTTTTTTTTTTTTTGGCTTTTTGAGACAGGGTCTCGCTTTGTAGTTCAGGCTGGCCCTGAGCTCACTATGGAGCCCAGGCAAGCTGCCGCGAACTCAGCAATCCTCTTGTCTCTGCCTCCCGAGTGCTGGGATTACAGGCGTGAGCCACCACGTCCGGCATTGTGGCATGCGGTGTTGATTGTTGGTGGGCGCGAGTCTCCACGCCCATGGTTACCGGGGATCAAACTCAGGACCTTGCGCTTGCGAGGCAGGCGCCAGAACCACTGAGCTAACCCTCCGGCCCAAGCAGCACAATTTTTAACAGTGAAATTTGGAACTAGCCCATATGCCCATCAACAGATAAGTGGATAAAGAAAATTGTATTTCAATATAATGGGGCGATAGGTACTCTGCCCCTGGATCGTGTGTAGGAAAATGGATGCACCTAGAGACAATTACAGCATATAAGTTTAAGTAGCACATTGTTACTCTTGTGTGAAAAACTCTAAATGTAAACAAGGAATAAAATGGAGGATAGACCCTGGAAAATCAGAAGAATATATTTAAATGGGAAGCAGAGCAAGGGAGGGGGTGGGGTAAGGGGAAAGGAATTGAAAAAAACGGAAACAAAGCTTGTGTAAACTGGGAGGAAAAGAAAGGTTCAAGGGAGGGAATGGGAAAGGGCAAAAAAAGAAGCATTAAGATATATCATGTATGGGTACTATTCTCTATGAAGAATATAAGCACTATGTATGGCAAGTATGTACTAAAAAAAAAAACCCCAAAACCAAAAAAAACTCCCCCAATTCTATGAGGGTGAGGTGGTGCACGCCTCTAATCCCAGGGCTTGGGAGGCTGAGGCAGGGGCACCGGCAAGAGTTCAAAGCCAGCCTGGGCTCCATAAATGAGTTCAAGGCACGGATGGACTACATAACAAGACCCTGTCTCGAAAAACAAAACAAAACATAACACAACACCCCAAAACTAAATAAACCCGATTCTTTAGCTTAAGTCAAAGTTTCAACAACAAGAGTTTGTTCTTTTTGTGTGTGTGTGTGTATATATATATATATATATATATATATATATATATATATTTTTTTTTTTTTTTTTTTTTTTTTAGACAAGGTCTCACTTTGTAGCTCAGGCTGGCCCTGAGCTCACTCTGTAGCCCAGGCAAGCCTGGAACTCAGCAGTCCTCCTGCCTCTGCCTCCCGAGTGCTGGGATTACAGGCATGAGCCACTATGCCTTGTGGTTCTTTTTGTTTTTAATTGAAGTACTAAACTAAACTGAGACTTCATTTTGAGCATTAGTTTTATTATGGGTGGACTGGAATGTGAACTGGTAGAAAGAAAGGCCCTCTGTGTGTGCTGGGGTAGGGTGGAAAGCTGCTCCCTATTAGCTTAGCTAATGCAATGTGAGTGGCAGGAATGTGAAAGCTTTCCCAAACTCCTGCTTAATTCTTGTCAATTCTTTGTACCTCTAATGTAACTAGCAAGCTCTGAGCAGGCTGCTCTTTTGCATAGGTCTCCTCCAAAGACAACAAAAAAGAGTAGACAACCTCAGCTAATCTTCAAAGGATAAGGTTGCAAAAGAAAATTATGTCTTGTTGTAAGTCATTAGGATTTCAGACTGTGCGCCAGGGACTTAGCTCAGTGGTTCCAGTGTCTGTCTTGCAAGCACAAGGTTCCCAGTTTGATCAAAGGTAACCACATACCACAATGCTAGCTAGGTGTGGTGGCTCATGCCTGTAATCCCAGCACTCGGGAGGCAGAGTCAGGAGGATTACTCTGAGTTCGAGGCTTGCCTGGGCTACATAGTGAGCTCAGGGCCAGCCTGAACTACAAAGCGAGACCCTGTCTAAAAAAAATAAAAAAATAAAAAAAATTTTAGACTAAACATTTAAGAAGTGCTCTTAAGAAGTATCTGGATGAATATGGTACAGATAATCAGTGGGGTGGTGGGGCATCCCCAAAGGGTGAGCCCAAAAGACAAAGGAATATTAAATAAATTTAAATAGGTTCCAGGGGCTTTGGATAGTGGCTGCCTATGTAATTTAGACTATCTTGTTAAGATCAGTGGGGATATCTGTTTAAAATGTGTTTTAAAAAAGTCTGTTTAAGGGAATTGAAGGGCGAACAAAATAATGAAGAATTACCATGTTAGGACCAGGAAGTCCTGAAGAGCCACCGAGGCCCATCTGGGGACTGATGTTGCAAGGAGGACAGTGTTTGCAACCTGGAGCTGTCCTCAAGACAGCCCTGCTGAAAGCTCCTCATGTGAGGGTGACTGAGAGCAGCATCAACCGGAAGTAGGAAGCTGTGGGGCAAGGACTATCGTGTAACCTCCAACCCTTGATTTCAGTTAGGGTAGCAGTGTTCCTATGCTGGCCCAAAGCAACCATGAATCACTGCATGCCTCCAATTATTTCTACAAACAATTTTGTAAACACAACATCTCACCCACAATAATAGAAATAAAGAGTAACACGAGGAGGCAAGCAGAAAATTAAAGCCAGCAGAAATTACAAGATAGGAAACTCAAAGCCGCTGCAGATACTGAACTCAGGAAACAGAAACTCTGAAATAACTATGCTTACTGATCAAAAGTTAAAAAGAAAATAATTTCAGCAGAGGACTAGAAACTATAAAAATGGAAATCAAAATCAAGATCTCAATAGACAGGTTTAAATGGAAACTGAAAATAACTCAATGGGTAGGCTTCATAGAAGCTTCGATTCAACTGAGAAAATTATTGAACTGGAAGACAGATCAGAAGAAAATACCTACAATACAGCACAGTGAGGGAGGATAAGATACATCCTATGTAGTTCCCACAGAGCCAGGACCAACGGGTATGTTATAAAGATGAATATTTCTGCCCAACACAAGGAAAGTTTGTTAACAATGTAGGACTTAGAAACTAATGGATCATTAAGCCATGAGTGTTTTAGAGAGGATTCCTAAACTAGGTTCAGAATGAGATAGGATGATCCCTATGCCCTTTTCAACATTAAGATCTTATGATTTTATAAGAATTCAGAGTGAACAGGGAGAAAAACTTAAAGTGGAGTGTCTCATGAGAAAAAGTTTGGAAGAGCATAGTATGATCTCAATGTGTAATATGTAGTATGTATGTATGCAAGAACTCACAAAAAAAGATGCCTGAAAGATAATCACTGAATTATTAACATTTGTTTTCTCTGGAGGAATTTTAATAGATACTATATACAATGGAATGTACTAAGGGTGATCTCAGTAACCCCGAGATCAGACTACTGCCACTCAGGATATTACAGTAGAACAGGAATTCTCAAAACTTATGGTAAAACTCAGTTGCAGTAACACTCTTTAGAAATTGGAGAAGCATTCAAGTAGCTTTTATGTCTAGTATAATTACTGTTTACTGTATATTAGAAATTAGAATTGAGAACTTAAAATATTTATTAATGAACTGATTGCATTGCTTTAATGTCTGGTGTAAAAGAAGACAGTTGGAGTCACATATCTTCTTTGGAATTCCATCTGTCGCAATATCACACATTATGTAGTCTCTGGAAAATTCTACAGCAACTGAAAACCATAAAGGCAACTACTGTAATATCTTGTATTTATTGAAAAAACAATTGACTTCATGGAAGAAACTCCTTGAAAGAGTCTCAGAGGCCCCCCAGGTCTGTCCTTTAAGAACTGAATTAGAGGGATCTGGAAGCCACCCAGAGGGACAGTGGTCCTGCTGGGACTGGACGAGCTGTCATTACTGAGATGGTGTCCATTTTGCTGAACGCACAGCAGAGCCAACCAATGAGAAATTCACGCTCTGTAACTTAGAAAATAAAGATCCAAGCAAGCTGGCTAACGAGAATAGTTTTGACTTCTCTAGACAGAGAAATGACCACCGTGTTGATCCCTTTATGTAAGAACAGGCCTGAGTTAATTCTCCTGACCTGTAATTGTTTTTTCATTGTTGGAAATAGAAATAAAGTTTGATATAAATGCAGTAGACTCCCTAGACTAGTTGTGGCTGGATGCGGCAGGATAACAAAGGTGTCCAAGATACAGACAGACTGATTTCCACACTAGGGTTTGACACATGGAAATCTGAAATCCTGTGGCACGCAGGCTGCAGGACCTTTCTGAACCACTCCCTCCCAAGCCAAAAAGACAGAAAACAGTGGCGGGAGCCAGCTTTGTACTACGGAAGGCACAATTTAGCTCATCTTACCCAAAGGAAAATGACTAGGCCCTTGAGCCCTCTCTTACCAGCCTCAAAAAATTTGAAGATTTAAAAGAACTCAGTGAGAAGTGTTGAAGATAGATAGCATTTTCCTTCTTAGTTTGGAAGGCATGGCTTTTTTCTGCTGCATAGCATTTACCTGAATTGGGTGGTGACATGGTATTTTTATCTTTTTACTCATGATGTTAAATCCTAACAGTAAAGTAACATTATATATTGACTAATCATTAAAAATAAAATATGAAGCTGGGCTTGATGGCACATGCTTGTATTGTCATCATTTGGGAGGCTGAGGCAGGAGGAATCACTTCAGTTTGAGGGCAGTATGAACTACCTAGTGAGACCCTGTCTCTAAAAAAATAAGTAGATATAAGAATTTTTCTAGACATTTGGGTTTAATGTGAGTTTAATGTGTGGGTATAATGTTCAATTCAGGGTTAGTATTCTATTTGCCAAATAATTCTTTCAATATGATATTCCCATTACATTCATGACTACACTGGGGCTGTCTGACTACAGCCCATGGGCTATATCTGACCCATGGCTAAATCTGCCTAGTTTTGTAAATAAAGTTTTATTAGAACACAACCACACTCATTTGTTTACATATCGTTAACTATAACTGCTTTCACACAAAAAATACAGTTGAGGCCTTGCGACAGATCCCATGTGCCCTGCAAAACACGGCTTAGTTGCTGTTTGGCCCTTTACAGAAACTTTGCTGGTTCCTGATAAGATAGAACAGAAAGCGGCAGCAGAGGTTTTCTTACCAGTGCTTTCATTTTACAGTGGAGTAAAACGAGGCCCACGGAATTGAAACGGCAGCACACCGAGGACACAGAGCACAGGTGGGAGGCTCCTCTCACACGGGATTCCCTTTCTGCTATTTCCCCCGCACACTCCTTCCACATGAGGAATGCTCTGCCTGAAGCGAGAGTCCTGCCGAGTCTCTTAAAAGCCACATATGGTCTTAGCACACAAATTGTTTTTTCAGCACCTGGGTAACCAGGCTGCGCCATCTCAGGGGTGCAGGAGAGCCCCCAGCTCCAGCCTGAGCCGGCCCCTGGGGACGCAGACCTGAGAGAGAGCCACTTGCAAGGCACTGGCTCATTAGTCCCTGCTGCCACCAATAGCTCAGAGAAAATGGATCCTTCCCCACGCCTGCTGCACCAAGACCAGTCTTGGGTAAAAGGTTTTGTTCATAGAGATTTGCTAATTAAGTCATCACTGGATAATGAAACCCCAGAGCTTTAGCTAGTAGTAGTACTCTGTGTTATATTTATAATGAAAGGGAGTAGGTTGTTTCAGAAACAATTGGTGAGATTTTTTAAAATATGAAATTAAGATACGGAGAATATGTAGCTTTTTTTTTTGTTGTTGTTTTTTTAAAGACAGGGTCTCACTTTGTAGTTCAGGCTGGCCCTGAGCTCACTACGTAGCCCAGGCAAGCCTGGAACTCAGCAATCCTCCTGCCTCTGCCTCCCGAGTGCTGGGATTACAGGCGTGAGCCACCATGCCTGGCACTGTGGTATGTGGTATTGATTGCTGGTGGGTGTGAGTCAGCACGCCCAGTATTGTATGTGGTTACTGGGATTGAACTCAGGACCTTGCACCAGAACCACTGAGCTAAATCTCCGGCCTGAGAATATGTAGTTTTAATCATCTTACCTGCTGACATAATCATTCTGATGTGTCTATACTTACAGAAAAGTCCTCAGAGTGATGAAGTTTCAAAAAGTCAGTAAATTCATTAAAGCAAATTTTTTTTTTTGAGACAAGGTCATGCTATGCAGTTCAGGCCTGAACTCACTACGTAGCCTAGGCTGGCCTTGAACTCATGACAATCCTCTTGCCTCAGCCTCCAGAGTGCTGGGATTACAAGCATGCATCACCATGCCTGGCTGAGTCTGTCTGTCTGTCTGTCTGTCTGTCTGTCTGTCTGTCTGTCTATCTATCTATCTATCTATCTATCTATCTATCTATCTATCTATCTATCTATCATCTATCTTTCTTTGAGCTGGGATCTTGCTTTGTAATTCAGGCTGGCCTTGATGTTACTATGTAGCCCAGGCTGGCTTCAAACTCACAGCGATCCTCCTGCCTCAGCCCCCTAAGTGCTGGGAATACAGGCACGCAGCTCAGTTAATTTAACACACTACAAATTGCTGCATTATTCTAATGATGGCACCAAGTAACATCTATTTAGGTTGCTTTCATTTTTTTCTCTTGACACGTAAGAGTAATATTAATGTCTTCATAGGAATCCCCCACCCCTTGTCTTTTGAAATAGTCTGAGTTACCGTACAAGCTGATCTCCAGCTTTTGACCTGAAGTGATTTTTCAGTCTTAACCTTCCAAGGAGCTGAGATTACAGGTGTGTGCCAGCACACCTGGCTATTTGTACTTCTAAACAGATATTTAAATTAATTTTCAAGAGCTGAAATTACTCTACAAAGATCCATGAACAGCTTTACCATTTTACACCAGCAACATTATAAGTGTTTGGCCACCCCACGCATTTGAAGGTGCCCCTTTAGAGAAATGCACACTATGTCATATATCCCAACTCGAATTGTCTTAGTAAAGTCCTGATGTCTTTTCACACATCTGTGCTACTCTGTAGGATTAATCTTCAATAACTAGAGTTCACATTGATCTCAAGCACAACCAGATGACACGAACAGAAAGACAATAACAGATGCTAAAAGAAAAACTCATCAGGGCCAGAGGGTTAGCTCAGTGGTTCCGGCGCCTGCCTCGCAAGCACAAGGTCCTGAGTACGATCCCCAGAAACCACATACCATGCTGGGTGTGGAGACTCACGCCCACCAGCCATCAATGCCACAGTGCCGGGCGTGTTGGCTCATGTCTGTAATCCCAGCACTCGGGAGGCAGAGATAGGAGGATTGCTGAGTTCAAGGCTTGCCTGGGCTACATAGTGAGCTCAGGGCCAGCCTGAACTACAAAGCCAGACCCTGTCTCAAAAAAAAAAAAAAAAAAAAGCAAAGGTTGATAAAGGTTAAGAGTAAATTTTACTGGGGCAGGGATTTAGCTCAAGTGGTACTGTGTTTATCTTAAAAGCACAAGGGCTTGAGTTCAATCCCCAGTACCCCGCCCAAAATATTAAGTTTTATTGAAAGTATCTGTCGTGACCTGAGGCAAGAATTAACAAAAATTCACAAACACAAATCTGCATCTTAATAAATTAGATTACTTTAAGACAAAAGAAGACACTTTTTTGGGGAAAATTTCTGGGCTACAGATTGCCTGGACCAACAATACCTTCAAGCGTCCTGCCTAGTATCAGTATTCCATGGAGACTTAAAACTGTGGCATACAGTAATATTAATTATAGACTTTAAGCATTAGCTAATGATTGGAGGCTCCTCAACTAGTACTTTAAAACAAATAAGGAAGTGTTTTGATTATTTACGATTGGTTCTTTAAATATATACAGCAGAACTGAAAAGAACATTCAGTTATGATACATGCACTTTTTTTTTTTTTGAGACAGGGTCTCACTTTGTAGTTTAGGCTGGCCCTGAGCTCACTATGCAGCCCAAGCAAACATGGAACTCAGCAATCCTCCTGCCTCTGCCTCCTGAATGCTAGGATTATATCTGTGAGCCACCATGCCCTGTACTGTGGTATGTGGTACTGATTGCTGATGGGCATGAGTCACCATTTCTGGCATTGTATGTGGTTACCTGGGATAGAACCAGGGATCCTGTATTTGCAAGGGAGGCCCCAGAACTACTGAGCTAAATCTCTGGCCCACACACTCGTATGTTTTATAAGACAGGGTCTTCCTCTCAAGTTCAGGCTGGCCTTAAACTTGAGGCAATCCTCCTGCCTCAGTCCCCCAAGTATTGCGATCACAGGCATGAGCCGCCATTCCCTGCACTATAGATATTTAGAGATTTTTCTTCTAAGAAAAACACTGAGATCATTTTTCTGTCTTTTTTTTTTTTTTGCTTTTTGAGACAGGGTCTCGCTTTGTAGTTCAGGCTGGCCCTGAGCTCACTATGGTGCCCGGGCAAGCCGCCGTGAACTCAGCAATCCTCTTGTCTCTGCCTCCCGAGTGCTGGGATTACAGGCGTGAGCCACCACGTCCGGCATTGTGGTATGCGGTGTTGATTGTTGGTGGGCATGTCTCCACGCCCAGCATTATATGTGGTTACCAGGGATCAAACTCAGGACCTTGCACTTGCGAGGCAGGCGCCAGAACCACTGAGCTAACCCTCTGGCCCCATTTTTCTGTCTTTTACAGCTTATAATTTTCAGAAAAACTGTCAATGGTCAGTAATCAGTTCTAGGCTACTGGTGGCTTTAAGAATCTAAGAAGTTATGAAGAGCATGATACTGAGAATTCCAGTGATGTGACATATCTTAGTGTTAATCTTCACACAAACATACAAAGAAGCCTCCTAGGTATTTCATGTCTACTCATTTGACACATTTCTACATGGTGTATCACTTTTACCACTGAGTTCACATTTCTATTTTTCTTCCAATCACTTAAATCTGAAAGATTAAGATCATCTTTGTCTGTCATATAGTCACTAAATCCTGTTAAATTATGTTCCATGATATATTTTGCCTTTAGTGATGTGATCCTTCTTTTTTTTTAGCTTTCTTATTTTCTCCTATTAGTTCCTAAGCTTACATATTTGTACATGCAGTTCCTTTGGCCTAAAATGTTGTTCTTTGTCTATATCTGGGAAACTATTTACCTAATGTGAAATGTTATATGAAGCATTTCTTAGACTCTTCCATGCTTTAGCTGTTCCCCTTTTGAACTCTAATACCTTAATATCCATTATATCCCTTATTATAACACACTGTGATCATTTCTTTAGACCTGTCTGTGTTTCATATATTCTGAATCCCTTGAATGTAGAGACCACAACATACCAGTGCTTTAACCCTGGCAGACGAAATGAATAAATTCTACCTTTTCCTTTAAATTGCCATCATTTTAATTCAAACTCCTATTTGTGTGTATCCACATTGTCACCTCAGATTGTTACTCTGCTGACTAGTCCTCTCTTTGCTCTAGTCCAATTTGTACACTAGCACGAATTACATTGCCTAAGTGACTGTTCTGAACATATTATTCTCTGCTCCAAATCCCCTAATACTTTCACACATCCTTCTGAATCAGGCCCAGCTCTCAGACCTCACTTCAATCTAGCTGTAAGTTAACCTTTCCTGCTGTATTAGGTATTAACTTTCTGTACAAGAGCTCTACACCAGCCGTATAGAAGGACTTGTGTTTTCCAGAACTCATGATTTTTCGATTGTATCCTGAGGACCATGAATGAGATGGTGTAGAGCAGTTACAGAAGCAGTACTGTAAATAAACTTTTAATGGAAAGCAGCACTACCTTTTTGTTTGTGTACTGTTTATGGGTGTTCTTGTATTCCAGCTGCACTGCTGAGTAGTTACAATAGAGGCCAGAAAGCCTGTGAGCCTAAAATATTTAGTTTTTGGTTCATTCAGAAAAAATATGGTTGACTCCTTTTGTAGGGATTATAATATTTTGTCCACAGTTAAAATTGTTACCTGGGGAAAGACTGGCTTGACAGGAACTGTTTCCACTTACCTAGGTTGAAACTCAGTTTACATCCTCTGTTCAACATCATGTGTGTTATATTCATTCATATATATTCATATATATTGTTGATTATTCTCTTTTCACTATGTATTACATCTTATAAATAATTTATTTACTTTTGGTTTATGGGCATTTGGGTTGTTTCCAATTGTTTTTTGGTCATTACAAGGACTGCCACCATATTTGTTTTAGAAAGAGACTAGAAATACAAAGGTGTATATCAGAAGATTAGTAATTAGGACCGGGAATTTTGCTCAAGTGGTACCGTGCCTATCTTGCAAGCACAAGGGCCCGAGTTCAATCCCCGGTACAAAAAAAAAAAAAAGATTAGTAATTAAACTATGATGCATACATAAAACAGAATATTTTGTACCCATAAAAATATACATCAGTCTCCACAGTATATTAGTCAGGGAGACAAGGAATGAGGCACAGGATTTAAAGCTGAGTTAGACAGGAAACACTGGGTGACTCTGGGAAAGGAATTGAATACATAGGCAGCAGGGTTAGGAGTGAGAATTTCACACTGTGTAAAAATAGGATACCATGGAAACTAGATTTAAAAATTTATGAGAGAGGAGTGTGGTGGCACACACCTATAATCCCAGCACTTTGAGAAGCAAAGGCAGAAGGATCACAATTTTGAGCCCAGCCCAGGTGACATAGCATGATTCTGTCTCAAAATTAAAAAAGAAAAGAGAAGGAGAAGAATAAAGAAGTGGCATGTAGGGAGTAGAGTAGTACATGCTCAAAATTCCTGTCCACATGACATCTCAAAAGTGGATAAAGGTCTTAGCAGATTTAACTAAAGTGAAGATGAGATTCTCCTAAGACTGGAGTAGGCTCTGTGTCCAATTATGTCCTTTTAATAAGAAAGCACAGAAGTAAATATATAAAGGAAGCAGGTAATGGGAGAGCGAGGGCTGAGATCGGAGTTCTGTGAGGCAGCAAGCTGAGGAATGCCAAGGGTGGTCACCAGGAGCTGAAGAGACGCGGAAGGATTTCTTAGATTTCTCAGAGGGAATTTGACCCTCTGCCCCTTCTGGACACGGGGTCTCCCTGTGTGGCCAGGCTGGCCTTCCACGCACTAGGAGCCCAGGTGGCCTCAAACTCACAGTGTGTCTCTTGCCTCAGTGCTGGTATAACAGGTGTGCATCACTACACCAGCTTCTGATGATTATTTTTAAAATTTTTCATTTTGGCCTCTAGAACCATGAAAAAATGAATTTCTGGTATTTCAAATCACTCTCTCATGGGAGCCTAGGAAATGAATATACTATGCAATGGAATATTATATTACAATATAAAGAAATAAAATATAGCTGCAATGTGGTATAACATGGATAAACCTTAAAAATAAAAGGGTAAGTAAAAGAAGCTCAACACAAAAATCATATATAAGAGTCTATTTATATAAACTTTCCAGAATGAACAAATATTCAGACATGGAAAGTAGATTAATGGCTGTCTATGGCTTGGATAGGTTGGAGGAGAACCACAAAAGACAGTTTTTCTTTTGGGGAAGGTGAAAGTGTTCTAAAATTAATTGTTTTAGGCCAGAGATTTAGCTCAGTGGTTCCAGTGCCTGCCTAGCAAGTGCCAAAGTCCCTGGATTGATCCTGGTAAGCACATACAGTACTGGGCTTGGTGGCTCACGTCTGTCATCCCAGTACTCAGGAGGCAGAGACAGGAGGATTGCTGAGTTCCAGGCTTGCCTGGGCTATATAGTGAGCTCAGGGCCAGCCTGAACTACAAAGCGAGACCCTGTCTCAAAAAAAAAAAAAATAGTGTTGATGGCTGAAAACACCTATGAATATAGTGAAAAAAAAACCAGTTGTAAACATTAAATGGGTAAGTTACATGGTATGTGAATGACATCTCAATGAAACTATGAGAAAAAGGAACAAAACATAGAAAAAATAAAACAGAAATTGAGCAAAGATACCTACAAAATATAGAAACGGACTGAGGACAGGAAAAAAGGAGTGAGAAGAGGGTAAGAGTGAAGTGACTCTTATGTTGCTGCATCTTCATGAAGAGGTCTTTTTTTTTTTTTTTAAGGCAGAGTCTTGCTGTGCTGTCCAGGCTGTGCTGACTCACTACATAGTCCAGGCTGGCCTTGAACCTGCAGGGATGCTCCTGCCTCAGCCTCCCAAGAGCTGGGGTTGGTGGTTCACGCCTGTCATCCCTGATGTCATGCCTGTCATCAACAGGTCTTGAGGGGCAGTGATGCAGCCCAGAGGTAGAGTATGTATTTAACATGTGTGAAGTTCCATTGGAGCATGGGGAAGAACAGAAAGGTCTTTATTTGTAGAATCATGGTAACATCCTCTGTCCTTCAAATGCTGGGGCATCCTGAAAGTGCACAAGAGCTTACTTGAAGTGCCTGCTAAATGCCAAGCGTAGGACAACCCAAACAATAAAACAAGTATGATGTAATGCCCTTTAATCCAGAGAATCAAGGGTCCAGATGTCCGTGTGATGCCAAGTGAAAAACAAAACAATGGAGGAGGAAAAGCTCTTCCTAACAGTAGACTCCCAATTATAAAGAATATAAAAAATTAAAAATCATTATTTGGCTAATACCATATGTTATGGTTTCGGCTGAAGATGTTCCCCAAAGCCGCATGTGTTCGCAGGTAGGACCTGACCGCTAGGGGCGGGTCGCAGGCATCACCTGGAAAGGCTCGGGTCCTTGTCCACGGCTCCTCTCTCCTCGCTCTGCCCTGGCTGCCGCAGCCTCTCTAGGGATCAGACCCACCAAGCCCAGGAGCTAAAATAAACCTCTCCTCCTTTAAGGTGTGGGTGTGGGGTAGTGGGTCCCATTGACAAAAATATGACCGATAGAGCCTGGCAATAATTATTATAGGCAAGATTAATAAATAGATCTATGAAAGACATCATCTCCAAGTATCTCTTTCTGCAATTTATTCATTAATAAAGGAAAAACATTTTATAATAGAGAAACCTGGCAGGCACCGTTTTCACCAAGCGAAGTGAATCAAAGTTAACATCGCCTCTAATGAGGCTAATTGATATCATATGTCTCTGGATAGCAGGCGCCGAGAAGAGCATAATGTTATTTCTGTGGTGTCCTTGCCAAAAAATGCAGAACTTGAATTAAATCATGGGGGAAATTAGTCAAATGAAAACTGGAAGACATTTTACAAGATCGCTAGGCAGTGCTCTTCAAAAGTGTCAAAGTTATGAAAAGCAAGGACAGAGGAACTCTTCCAGATTTGTACGAGGGTGACAGGACACGACTACCACGCGCAACGCAGGATCCTGGATTCTATCTCCGACAAGAAAAAGAACACTGGTGGGGTACCTGGCAACATCGGAAGAAGGCCTGTGGCTTCACTGACCGTATTTTGTCAGTGTTAATTTCCTGCTCTTTAGATGTATTTACTTAAATTGATAAAAAATAAAGTATTTATCATTTCCTAGTTCAGACAATGATATTGTTGTTAAATAAAAGGCTAATGACTAGGAAAGCTGGGTAAAGGCTCTGTGAAAAATCTTTACTATTTTTACATCTTTTTTTACTGCAAAAGGAGAAGTTAAAAAAAAATTCAAAATTTGAGAACCAGGGCTGTGCATGGGGATGAGAGTATAGCTCAAGGGCCCTTCGTGTGCCTGGCATGTGAGGGCCTGGCGCTGTCTACACCGCCGCGAGAAGGCCTTGTGTGTAAATCTTTGTGCATCTGTTAAATTATTCCATAGGAGTCACTCGTGTAAGTAAAGTGACTGAGTCAAAGGATATGCATATTTTAAGGCTTCTGAGATGTATTCCCAAGCTGTCACCAAGAAAAACTGTACACTAAAATTTCTCACAATAACGGGAAATTTGCTTTTCAAATTTTGAAGATGTACCAGATAACATATAAGGCCATTTCTATTTCTTATATGCATCAAAATATCATTAGATGTGAGTTTACATGTTATTTTCGAAATGAAATACAGAATATTGTACACAGCAGCAGCTCAATGTAGCACTGTATAGGTAAACAGAATACAACCAGTGGACTGACCCGGGTGTATTCAGATACCTTTTCTGCTGACATCTCAAGTCTGATTTGCGCTTCTCATTCGGCCGCTTTTGCCTCTTTCCCAGGTCCTCCTGGATCCGGCTGGGCTTGAGCGTTGGCACCAGCCCGACACCATCCCCACAAGGGCAGGATATGAATCAAGAGCAGGGCCACAGCAGCCTTCAGACACGCAGAGGGAAGCTGTGACTGCCCGACTGCGACTCTACAGTCTCTGCTGAACCTTGAAGTGTCTTCGGACTGATGGGTCCCAGGAAGTGGTCTGAGCTTCCGCCAGATTCCCTCTCCTCCCCGGCCCTGGCTCCCCTTCCTAGCTTTCTAGTCCCCAACTTCAGAGCTGGACTACTCTAACTCCAAAGTGTGTGTTGGCATTTTAGTAGCTGTCAATTCCTGACAACTTTTCTTTTTCTTTGTGTTTTAAGACGATCTCACTATGTAGCCTGGGCTGGTCTTGAAATTACAGCCATCTTCTTTTTTTTTTTTTGAGACAGGGTCTCGCTTTGTAGTTCAGGCTGGCCCTGAGCTCACTATGTAGCCCAGGCAAGCCTCGAACTCAGCAATCCTCCTGTCTGTGAGTGCCTCCTGAGTGCGCCACCACACATTACAGGTGTGAGCCACCATGCCCGGCACTGTGGTATGTGGTATTGATTGCTGGTGGACGTGAGTCTCCACGTCCAGCATTCTATGTGGTTACCGGGATCAAACTCAAGACCTTATGCTTGCGAGGCAGGTGCCAGAACCACTGAGCTAAATCTCCGGCCCAATTACAGCCATCTTCTTGCCTCAGCCTCCTGAGTGCCAGGATGCAGGGTGACAACCTCTCTTTTTAGAATGTTAATATATGCAGCTCTTTTTACGTAAGACCAGAGCTCTCCAAATAACACTGAGGGCCTCCTAAGGAGAGCACTCCCCCTCTCGCCTTCAGGCTCTCACGCGTGGGCTGCACAGGACCATGCTGGTGTCCATACTAGAACTGACAAGGCCGTCCTGGCTCGTGGAGCCAGGGAAGTGCTCTGTAACGGGAGCACAGTGGTCCCGGCATGTGGATCACTAAGAAAGCATAGCCAGCAGAGGCTGGATAAACGTCCCCTGGGTGAGACAGGTACTGTGACCATATGCTTTGCATACAGGGGCTAGTAGCAAACTGACATTAAGTCCCAGGAGCTAGCGGAGAGCCCCTGAAGCCCACACCCAGACCATCCTGTGTGGACATCTGCCTCACTTGAGCTGAGGTTTTCCAGGCCCTGCTGGCTGTGTTTTCTTATGTAACTAAACCATCAAGGCTCCTTCTTGGCCCATTGACCTAACTAATCATAATTTAACTTTGGCTTGTTAACTACAAAAATAGCACCAGCCAGGGCCAGAGATTTAACTCAGTGGTTCCAGTGCCTGCCTTGCAAGCGCAAGGTCCTGAGTTCAATCCTGGTAACCACATACAATTCTGGGCGTGGTGACTCATGCCCACCAGCAATCAATACCACATACCACAGTGCTGGGCGTGGTGGCTCACGCCTGTCATCCCAGCACTCGGGAGGCAGAGACAGGAGGATTGCTGAGTTCGAGGCTTGCCTGGGCTACATATTGAGCTCAGGGCCAGCCTGAACTAAAAAAGCGAGACCCTGTCTCAAAAAAAAAAAAAAAAAAAATAGCACCAGCCGGTGACACCCAGAACCACAGTTGATACAACTCATTGGGAGAAAAATTTTCACCCAACAGTTAATAGGTATTTTTATCTTCCTGGTAGGTAAAATACAGAATAACTAGTGAAGCTGAACCCAAATTACCAAATACATAGTAGCACATGGAGAGCTGAGTTGCAAATAAATAACAGATTAAATGTTGGGTCTGTCAGTGGTGACAACACCTCTGTATAGATAAGCTTCCAAGTGGCAGGCTGAGTCGCCCCTTCCTATCACCTGTCAAGGAAATCTAATGACCCCATTATGATCTACTTCATATGTTCATGCCGAGAAGCAGGCTCCTAAAAGCTTATTACAGCCAACTGTTCTGTTAGAACAATTACGAATTTCTCCCCATACATTTGTTCTTTGTACTTAAAGAAATTACTAAGTTTGGATATTCAGAGTAAAGATGCAACTAAAAACCTGAGGCCATTTCAAAGGTAGTCTTCTGAGTTCCTCATTGACATATTCTCTCAAATTACCAGAATTCAGGTCCTAAAAAGCTGTAGTATGTATGGATTTGGTATGAAAATGTATGGTCTACTCTAAATACTTTAATAGATCCCAGACTATCTGATTGCAAATACTGTTTATTTGATCATAACAAATAGCCTTCACAGGGTTCTTGTAATGATATCTAATTTGTGACAGAAATAAACTGGTAAATCCTACTGCAAGACACTCAAAGTCAAGGCTATGGTTTATGTCCCAGAACCCCTAGGCATATTCATCAGCTCCACCAGCAGTAGACAGAAATACGAATCTTTTTGAAGGATCTATACAGCTTCCAGGAGGTTTGCCCTTACAGTATTTAGAGGCTTCTACCCACTGTTCTTCATCTAATTTTTCTAAGATTCAGATACTCTCTAGAAGTTTAAATAACATCCAGAGGAACTAAGACAATTTAAAAATAATTCCTTTTGTAGAATTTAGTGACCGAAGGAACAGTGTTCCACAGAAAACTTAATCACAAAGATTTATCTAAACATTTTCATAAACATCATTTTGAGTCACAGAATATAACCACATTACATACCATGTAAGTGTAGCTCTTTTATAGAAGACATTTTTTTATTTTTTATTTTTTTTACTTTTCTGAGACAGGGTCTTGCTTTGTAGCTCAGGCTGACCCTGAACCCACTGTGTAGCCCAGGCAAGGCTCAAACTCAGCAATCTTCCTGCTTCTGCCTCCTGAGTGCTGGGATCACAGGCGTGAGCCACTAAGCCTGGCACTGTGGTATGTGGTATTGATTGTTGGTGGGTGTGAATCACCACGCCCAACATTGTATGTGGTTACTGGGATCAAACTTAGGACCTTGCACTTGCAAGGCAGGCGCCAGAACCACTAAGCTAAATTTCTGGCCCTTACCCTTCCTTTTTTGACCCATAAGCCAGGAACACCTTGTAGAGGTAGACTCATTTTTCTATTTTTTTTTTCTTTTTCTGGAGATAGTCTCACTTTGTAATTTAGGCCCTGACCTCATTATGTAGCCTAGGCAAGCCTCAAACTCAGCAATCCTCCTGCTCTGCCTCCTGAGTGCTGGGATTACAGGCGTGAGCCAACACACCTGGCAGACAAGTTTTTCTATCATTAACTGCTGAGTGTAAGTAGATTTTAAAATGATTGTGAATATAATTTATTTTCTTTTAAATACTCTTTTAACCTTCTATTTCTAACTTCCAGAATATATTATCAGAATTTGTATAATTTTATTAGCAACTATACTATCTACTAATTTATCATCAACTGTAAATTATATAAATATGTTAAACTTTTTCTTTAAGGACATAAAAATAAACTCCCACCTCATGTCAATTTTTAATAAGCACTTTGGTATAAACTCTCTGTGCCTGAATTAATTAGCCTTTTATATTAGATTGTCATCTTTGAACCACATCAATCTTTAATAACTGTCTAAGGCATCTTCTCTAGTGCTTTTACCACAATTATTTCCCACAATTTTTCTACCTTTATCATATTTGTCTCTAACTCCATGGGATTGTTTGTCACTGACACATTTTAGAAGGAGGATCACAGATTTTATTCTTTGGCATTTAACTGAAGACTTTCACCTCTGGTGTTTGTGGATTCCCCTCAAACAGTGCTTTATAAACAAATGTAAATATTGAATTGAGCAAAGTGTTTTGGTGTGAGTGTAAGGTACAGGGGTCAGAAGCCAAGGCCTTTAGCACTCTACTAGTAAGCTACATCATGCTCTAGCCCTTTCTAAAGTTCATTTTTGAGATGGGGTCTTGCCATACTAACCAGACTACCTTTGAACATGTGCCTTCTGCCTTAGGCTTCTGAGTAACTGAGATTATAGGTGTGCCCCACCACATCTGGCCATAAAATGTTTTTTTTTTTTTTTTTTTTTACTTAGCCTAAAAATCTATTCCTTTCCTTGTATATTCTTTTTTTTTTTTTTAGACAGGTTCTTGCTATGTAGTTCAGTCTGGCCCTGAACTCACCATGTAGCTCAGGCAAGCCTCGAACTCAGCAATCCTCCTGCCTCTGCCTCCTGAGTGCTGGGATTACAGGCATGAGCCACCATGCCCAGCATTGTGGTGTGTAGTACTGATTACCAGTGGGTGTGAGTCACCACGCCGGGTATTGCTGTATGTGGTTACCGGGGATTGAACCAGAGACCTTGCGCTTGCTAGGCAGGTGCTGGAACCACTGAGCTAAATCTCCAGCCCAGGACTTTGCTTTTTGGCTATTATTATTTCATTAACTTGGAATACCTCTGTGATCTTAACTTGGCAAAACTGTAAACATATTTAAATCCAGTTTTAAATTTCACTTCCTTTGTGAAATAATCCCAACTTCTTGTTCCATCTGTTCTCCTATAAAAGTCAGTTCATGGCTGAGGCAGGAAGATCTTGAGTTTAAGCCCATAATGGGACACTCAGTAACTTAGTCAGATTGTCTTAAAATGGCTGGGGACGTAGTTCAGGGCCAAGGTCTCATGTTGTACTAGTGGTTGTCTCTCCTTATAGATTTCACAAAAAAGGAGATCTATTTTGCTACACAAATGTATCTCCAAAAAAAAAAAAATCTATAATGATTAGGGACTGGTTCGCCGAGGACTATCCTATAATTAGTAGGATCCCCTCTTTCTTTCTCAAAAATATCTGTACTTTGATAGTAAGTTATGTAATTATTGTAATAATAAAGATATTTCTTTATTTAAATAATTGCTACTTCTTCACAAGTACTTTAAAGTGGAGTGGCTCTAATTATTGTACAGTTTGCATTCTGAACCATGTGAAATTCTAGAGCTATAAGAAATAATAGTAGAGGAACACTGGGAGGCTGAGGGAGGAAAGTCACAAGTTCAAACTCAGCCTGTGCAGCTTAGTGAGACCCTGACTCAAATTTTTTTAAAAAAAGCACTGGGGAACCGGGCGTGGTGGCTCACGCCTGTCACCCCAGCATTCGGGAGGCAGAGACAGGAGGATTGCTGAGTTCGAGGCTTGCCTGGGCTACATAGTGAGCTCAGAGCCAGCCTGAACTACAAAGTGAGACCCTGTCTCAAAAAAAAAAAAAAAAAAAAAAAAAAAAAAAAAAAAAAAAAAAAAAAAAAGCACTGGGGATATAGCCCAGTGTGACAGCTCTGGTTTAAATTTATTGTGATAAAGATATTGAATCCATGCCTATATGCCAAATCATTATTTGGACATTTACTTATGCCTTTAGAATTATTTATAATTTAGGAAGCCCCTAAACTTAAGAATTTAAAATAGTTTAATAAAAGTAGAGGAAATAAAACTGTCTGGGCCAATCTTAGGCATGGAGTAAGGTAGGTGAGGAACCTTAGAAATGGTGGCTTCTCCTGGGCTACTTAAAAAAAAATCAACAAATCAAAAATGACATGAGATTCTAATATGGATTTAAGTAGGATAAAGGCTTAAAAGAAATGAGCTAACAGTTAAATCTTCATTGGAATACAGTTTTCAATAATCCATGTAGAACTAGTTTATTCCTTTCTACCGAGGAAAATTTTAGCTGTTCAGTTATCTGAATCAGATTTTTCTGCTACACTTACAGAGATTTTTATCTGGGCCAGAAACTTGCATGTGGTGTTTCCGCCAAAAGGAAATTTCACCGCCAAACTGTAATGCTCTGAAAAATGAATTTTAGAGTCTAATTGAATTTGAACTTACAGAGCACAAACAAAAATCTTTCTGAAAACATTTGGTAATGTACCTATTTAATTAAATATCCATTTGTATCATAGTTCCAAGAGCTTTCTATTAAAGAAATTATCTTTTTTTTTTTTTTTAAAGTGGGACAGGGTCTTGGTATGTAGTTCAGGCTGGCCTCACGCTTGCTATTCAGCCTCCAGCTTGTGGTGATCCTCCTGCCTCAGGCTTTAAAAGACGATGCCTACCATAGTTCATAACTACCTAAGCTAAGGTGTAAAAATGCATACACTTCTATCTATAAATGTGTAGGTCAATGGTGCTATCATCTCATTATCCATTCACACATACAAAAGGATGTATGCACAAGTACGAACACAGCTCTGTTACGTCTATGTCTAGGTGTCTCCCCCAAAGGCCCATGCAGTCATAGGTGGGGCTTGTTTAGAGGTGGCTGCATCTAGAGTGTGTGGTTCTGGGATGGAGTCCGGTGTCATGCTAAAATCAAGGGCAGCAGGATTAAGGGTGTGAGTGCTGCCAGCCCTAAGGAGCCTGGATAAGACACAAGGGATAGAAAGAGCTGTAGTCATCCATTGCTTGTTTTGCTACTTTCTGTCCACCATGAACTGTTTCTCTCCTGCAGTGCCACTTTGCCTTGGAGCCAGCCGACTATGGCTTGAAACATTTACAAACGGTGAGCTCAGTCAACCTTTCCTCCTTTAATTTGGCATTGGGTATTTTGTCTCAACAGCAAGAAAAGTAACTAAGACACACTCCATATCAGAAGGTTTTCCAGCTCTAATACATTCTAACTAAAGGCAAGTCTTAGAATTGGAGCTCACTTGGCATAAACTCTGGGAAACACAATTATGTACAGAACAGGTCATATACAGATTCTTTTCTTCTGGATGTGCTTCTACAAAGTTTATCCAGCAGAAGGCTATGGACATTGATTGACCTTATGATTAAATGCACAGTGGAAGCAGCCAATGTTCCTCTAGCACTGCATATACTCTTAGGTGTAGCGTAAGCCAGGGCTTCTCCCTCATTCTCTCTTTTGTTTTTTTGAGACAGGTTTTGCTTTGTAGTTCAGTCTGGCTGTGAACTCACTGTGTACCCTAGGTTATCCTTGAACTCATGGTGATCCTCTTGTCTCAGCCTCCTGGGTCCTAGGATGACAGGGGTATGCCACAATGCTCAAGTGCCAGGGCTTTTCTAACCCTGATGCAATTTGGGGCCATAGAATTCTTTGTTGTGGGTGGCTGTCCTGTGCATTACAGGATACACAGCAGCATCTCTGGCCTCTACCCAGGGATGCCAGTGAAATCCTGAATTCTTTGGTGCAGGTGATCATCTCAACAAAAGTGATAGGAAAATTATTCCTGATTGAAAATCATGGCTGTAAGAAAACAAGGAAATATAATGTATAGAACATGTTAGACAAGATAGGGGTTCAAGAGGCTAGGTTCTAATCCAGCTGCCTTTGTTTCTAGCTTTGGGGTGCTGGGAAAATGACCAGAGGGTATGAAAGGTAATACTGCTAAATCACCTACAGACATTGTGTAACATATAGCTCACTTAACTTTCTTACTTTTATTGCTGCTGAGACATAATATACCTAAAGTTAAAGGAGGATAAGGTTTTTTGTCTGACAGTTTGTAGAGGTCTCAGTTCACAGTAGGACATCACAGAGGAAAAGCAGTTCATGGCAAGCAGAAGGCAGCAAGGAAGCAAGTGACCACACTAATGCTCTTTCTGTCCAGGGTACCTGCCCACAGTGTGGGGCACCTTTAAACCTATTCAGAACTAGGCCGAACCAATCAGTGACTAATTTAGTAACCACACACCCCTTGATCCCAGCATCACACTCTAGATCCAGAATCCTCTAAAAAGCCCCACTTCTGATTACATGGGGGGAAATCTACACATAAGGCATAGCACATAGGCTATATGTTTCTCTGTTTCATAACGACAAAGCCTTGATAGTGACTTTGAATGTACGATATACCTTGAAATAAGTAACTCTCACACCATAAAATTCAGAAATAAAACAATGATAAATAAATGGAAGTTTGAGAAAAGAAAAACCTGAAAGAGCTAAACTGACATTCTAACATGTGTTTTCCCCTTAGGGTGTGTACAAGTTTCTGTGTTGGCCAAGAGGCTGAGGATGTGGGCGGCTGGGTACTGCTAAGAGGCAAACAATCCAACAGAAGTTGTGGCAATCTCCTGGCGGTGGAGAGGGAAAACCTGGAGATCGGGACTGCCACAGCAAACAGAATGAAGAGCCCCTGATCCTAAGGAGGGATAGAGAATGATGAAATAAGCTCAAGTATTTGCACACTTGTCAGACAGCAGGACGAGAGGCCAAGACACGAAGTGGAAGATGTTAAAAGACAGAGTGATGTTTTTGATGGGTACATGCTGCTAAAGAGATAATCATTTGAGTTCAGAACCCAACAAGGAGTAGAGACCCTGCTAAGCATCTGGGGATCTTAGCTGAGATTTCAACAAGGCTGTGGGATTGAAGCAGGGACATATTCAGAGGTAGGCCAAACCTTATGAAAACTACCTTCTAGCAGGGCATGGTGGCGCAGGCCTGTAATCCCAGCACTCAGGAGGCAGAGGCAGAGGCAGAGGACTGCTGAGTTCGAGGCTTGCCTGGGTTACATAGTGAGCTCAGGGCCAGCCTGAACTACAAAGTGAGACCTTGTCTCAAAAAAAAAAAAAAAAAAAAAAAAAGGAACAAACTCTTGTTAAAACTTTGACTTAAGCTAAAGAATTAGGTTTATTTAGTTTTGGGGTGTGATGTTTTGTTTTGTTTTTTGACACAGGGTCTTCTTATGTAGTCCATACTTGCCTTGAACTTGTTTATGGAGCTAAATCTCTGGCCGCTATTTTACTCTTTAAATTATTTGTACTTAGAATTTCTCACATAAAAGGAATCGTGCAATATTTAAATTTCTGTATCTGATATATTTCACTAAGGATTATGATCTCAAGGTGCAACCATTTTCCTACAGATAACAGATGTGTTCTGCTTTATGACTGAGTAGAACCCCATTGTATAAATATGCCATATTTTCCTTACCCACTCATCCGCTGATGGACATATATGTGGCTTCCAACATTTAGCTATTATCAGTTGTGCTACTGTAAACACAGGTATCCCTATTTCACTATAATATGAAGTCTTTAATACTTCTAGGATGATATTTAACAAGGAAATAGCTGAGTTGAATAGAATTTCTAAATGTAGTTTCTTAGTTTTTGCATGAGTTTATAGTCCCATCAATAATTAAAAAAATGGGGCCAGGGATTTAGCTCAGTGGTTCTGCCTTGCAAGTGCAAGGTCCCAAGTTTGATCCCCAGGACCACATATCACAATGCTGGGCGTGGTGGCTCACGCCTGTATTCCCAGCACTTGGGAGGCAGAGTCAGGAAGATTGTGAGTTCGAGACTTGCCTGGGCTACAGAGTGAGCTCAGGGCCAGCTTGAACTACAAAGTGAGACCAGACCCCAACTCAAAAACAAAAAACAAAAAAAACTACCTTCCAACCCTGAGATGGCTTAGTCCCTCATGTATACTTAGGTGCCTATCACTACAAGAAACTAACTTATTATGGAAAGTGTGTAGTATGTGCTAAAAAAGAAAATCAGACAAAACAAAAACAACTCCCTACAGAAAAGTCAAACAAACAATCCTCCGGATAACCAAGGGATTGCCGTTTTCAGATAAGGGATGTATTACTATTGTGATTAATACATTAAAAGATACATGTCAAGGTAGAGGATTATATTATAGAAAATTGAATCAATAAAAATCAATCAAATAATTTAGGATATGAAAAATGTGACTACTGAAATGAGCTAAACAGATTTTTGAAATGTAGACTGGACAAACCAGAAGAGAGAAAATTAGTGCAATAAATGCCAAGCTAGGATAAAACAGGTTGAAGCTTGAGGAGAAAAGGAAGAAAAATATAAACGAGAATATAAAAAAATATAAGACACAATGAAAAAGTCTTAGATATGTATAGCTGGAATCTTGACTGGAAGACAGATCCAGAATCTGAAGAGACAATGGCTGAGAATTTTGAACACTGATGATTGTTATTAATCACAGATTCAACAAGCACTAAAACTCCTGCAGCAAAAAGGCAAAGGAAACTTCAATCAAGTGCAAAATTAAAACTGAATAAAAATTCTGGCCAAGTGTGGCTGTACACCTATATTCTTGGCACTTGGGAGGCTGAGACTGGAGGATCACCATGAGCTCAAGACCAGCCTTACCTATCTAGTGAGACCTGTCTCAAAAGAATCAACCAAACCAACCAACCAACCAATCAGCCAAACAAACTTCTATAAGGTAGCCAGAAAAAGCAATAGGGCTGGGGATGGAGCTCAGGGCACTGTAACTGCCTGGCAAGCGCAAGGTCCCGAGTTTTATCTCTGGTACCAAAAACCCCCAAAACAAATATAACAAACAAATATTATATTTAAATGAGGCAGAAGAAGGCTAACAGCTGATATCTTAACAAAAGTAAGAAAATCCAACTGCCAGGCGTGGTGGCTCACACCTTTCAGCCCAGCACTTGGGAGGCAGAGGCAGGAGGACTGCTGAGTTCGAGGCTTGCCTGGGCTACAAGGTGAGCTCAGGGCCAGCCTGAACTACAAAGCCAGACCCTGTCTCAAAAAAAAAAAAAAAAAAAAAAAAAAAAAAAAAAAAAAAAAAAAAAAAAAAAAAAAAAAAAAAAAAAAAAAAAAAAAAAAAAAAAAAAAAAAAAAAAAAAAAAAAAAAAAAAAAAAAAAAAAAAAAAAAAAAAAAAAAAAAAAAAAAAAAAAAAA
>PVIC010011043.1:0-42289 GCA_004025085.1 Thryonomys swinderianus
TCCTTCCTTCCTTCCTTCCTTCCTTCCTTCCTTCCTTCCTTCCTTTCTTTTTTAGTTTTTTGAGACAGGGTCTCGATTTGTAGTTCAGGCTGGCCCTGGGTTCACTATGTAATCCAGGCAAGCCTCGAACTCAGCAATCCTCCTGCCTCTGTCTCCTGAGTGCTGGGATTGACCTCTGGTGGGCATGAGTCTCCACACCTGGTATTGTTGTCTGTGCTTACCAGGGATTGGACTCAGGACCTTGTACTTGCTAGACAGGCACCAGAACCACTGAGCTAAATCTCTGGCCCATCTAAGCATTTTATTCTTGCTAAAGATTATACAGAATGACTTGCCACCACTGATGCTATGCCCCAAATATTTTCTAGCTGTCCATTTTGGGTACAAGATGCCCTTGGACTATACTTCTCTGTTCCCCTTGAGTTAGATATGGGACATGACATAACTTGGCCACATGCATAGCAAAGCTGATTCAGAGGGATACTTTTTTTTTTTTTTTTGAGACAGGGTCTCGCTTTGTTCAGGCTGGCCCTGAGCTCACTCTGTAGCCCAGGCAAGCCTCAAACTCAGCAATCCTCCTGTCTCTGCCTCTCGAGTGCTGGGATCACAGGCGTAAGCCACCACGCCCAGCACTGTGTTATGTGCTATTGATTGCTGGTGGGCGTGAGTCACCACACCCAGCACTGTATGTGGTTATTGGGGATTGAACTCAGGACCTTGCCCTTGTGAGGCAGGTGCCGGAACCACTGAGCTAACCCTCCGGCCTAAGAGGGATACTTCTTAATATAGTGATTATACAATATGTGCCAAGCCAGGTGTGATGGTGAGCACCTATAATCCCAGCACTGTGGGGTTCAAGTAAGAAGCTTGCAAGTTCAAGTCCTGCCTGGGTAATTTAGTGAGGCTCCATAAAAGGGATGGGATATAGCTCAGTGTGAAGGTTCATGGTTCAATTTCCAGTTTACCCCCTTCCCACTAGAACTTATGTCAAAATAAAGCTGGCAAAGTTCTTGAGTTTCTATAGTAAGAGTAATCTTTACTAGTTACAGTAGGCATGAAGAGTGAGCAAAAGAAACTCTTAGAGGATAAAGTAATTTAAATTTGAAGATTATTGGTTATTACTATATAATCAAACCCACCCTATTATAAAGAATATAAATTTTTATATTGAAATTAATTTGTCTTTTTTCTATTTTTCTCCCTTCTCCTTCTCTTTTCCACTTCATTTTTAGATCAGATGCCCCTTAAAAATATTATGATGATCTTTCAAACTCTGGATTGTTGTATCTTCATAATCACTCTGGCCAACATTTACCGCTGTAGGTGAACAGCAGTTCCAAAATAAGAAAATCTGTACAGGTACAAATTACTTCTGATGAATGCTATCATTATGTATATCTAAAATGTATTGATAAATGTTTTGCTAAAAAAATAAGAAAATCACAAGATTCAGCACGTGTTGCCGGGTGTGGTGGCTCACACCTGTAATCCCAGCACTCGGGAGGCAGAGACAGGAGGATTGCTGAGTTCCAGGCTTGCCTGGGCTACGTAGTGAGCTCAGTGCCAGCCTGAACTACAAAGCGAGACCCTGTCTCAAAAAAAAAAAAAAAAAAAAAAGATTCAGCACATGTTTATTTCACAATTGCCCATTTATCGGTTCATCAATTAGAGCAAGACGTTTGGAGAACAAAGATCATATTACAGGCATCTTTGCATCACCTTTAGCTCAGGAGAAGAATTAGCATTTTATTGAGAGTATCTACCGGAATTACGGACTTGTGACAGTTCCTTATGATTGTCAACTTGATTGGCTTGACAGACGACCAGGAGATGAGGAAAGCACGCTGCTGGGTGTGTCTGGGTGGGCCAAGGGCATGTGACCTGGGCGCTCACTATGCCTGACCTCCGGCTCTTCTTCTGACCTCCTAGCTTCCAAGAGGCATGCAGCTCTGCTCTACCTACTAGTCCACCATTTCTGCAATGCAGGCAGTTAGTCATGGAGCAAACCTCTGAAAACATGAGTTTAAATAAACCTCTTCTTTAAATTGTATATGTCAGGCATTTTGCTCCAGGTACAGAAATGTGGAGCTGCCAGTTTTCTATGACATTTGAATTTCCCCACATGTTATTTGTATCCAGGCAAGAGGTGAGCATGTGCTGTCTGCAAAGAGCTATGTTAGAAATTTGAGAGCAGAGTTGCAAGCAGCTATATGGTCATCCCATCTTCTGTAGTCATGGCAATTTTTACCATCTATGCACATTTCCACTTTTCTCAACAATTTGACTAGATATATCTGTTCACTGTAACTTTCCAAAGTACAGTAAGGAATGGAAGGAAAAACAATGGTGATAACTTAGGGGTAAATGTCAATGGATGGGATTAAAAATGAAATTTGGTGAGTTTACAATAAATAGTTGCTAGTTATGGGGAGATGTCATTCATTGTTGAAAAGGAATGCTTGAGTCTGTTCTGAATTTTATTGACATCAATAATCTCAACATGGGGTTTTATGAAGTCATTTGGCTTGGCCTTCTCTCTGTAGATTTTTCCTCTCAAACATGCAAGTGTTACTCTTTTTTTTTTTTTGAGACAGGTTGTCACTGCCTCTGCCTCCCAAGTGCTGGGATTACAGGCTTGAGCCACCAAGCTCGGCATTTGTGTTATGTGGTACTGATTGCCAATGGGCGTGAGTCACGGACGCCTAGTATTGTTTTGTGTGTGTGGTTACCGGGGATCGAACCAGGGACTTTGTGCTTGCTAGGCAGGTGCTGGAACCACTGAGCTAAATCTCCAGCCCCGCAAGTATTACTCTTAAAAGTAGAAGTGGCTGAAGGTGATGGAGGTAGCATCAAAACACAGGTCCTAGTAATGTGCAACTGTAATGCTCAACAAAGGGTTGGGGTGGGGTGGGGGAGGTGGGGGTGGGTGGATCACCTCATTAGATCAGATTATAGATTCTGTTTTGTAGAATTAGGACTATTGAGTTCTCGGGAGAGTGAAAAATTTGGGGTCTAGTCCCAAGTTTTGAATAGGAACTCAACAGAATATTGGGGGAGACAGCCCATTAAGGAATGAAGAGCATCCATGCTTAGACCTGTAATGAGGAAGAATTATTTTTCCCTGGTACTGAGGATCAAACTTGGGCCCATGTGCTTGCAAGGTAGGCACAATACCACTTGAGCTAAATCCCTGGCCCGAATGAGAAAGAATTTTTAAAAAGTTATCATTTAAATTTTCAAAGGCAAATGAAAACTGCAGCCCATGAATGATTTAGAGAACAATAACAGCATATTTTGTTCTCAAAACGGGACTCTCAGTGCTAGAGAGAACAGAATAGCGTGAGGATGCATTCTGTGATGACAAGGCAAGTCCCAGAAATGCAGCGGTAAGGTCGCCAGATGTGCTGGAAAGCCTTGGATGGAGTCTTAGAGGGGTGACTCAAGGCTACAAAATGAAGGGGGCTCAGCTGTGTGCTGTTTGACTACTTCAGCGTTCCTGAGAACTATGGACTCCAGACTACAGTCACTACAGTCCCTTTTTATCCAGGATGCTTAGTAATTAACCAGCTAATAATTTCAAACATTATCAGCTGGGAAGAGACTGTAATTCTCAAAATACCACTAAGTACAAGAGATGTTGAAGAAAGTTATTAATAAATGACTGTGGTGGTCTCCCTGTGTACATGCTGTGAAACTTCTTGCTCATTGGACTCTTCTTCGACTGCCACACTTCAGCCCCAGCAAAGGGCCACCTCACAGATGTGGATGCCTCAAGGAACTTCAAAAAGCCCCAGCCCCCAGATCGCCCCATGTTACCTTTACCTCAGTGGTAAAGATGTGCCTGTGATGTTTTCGTACACCCGGTCCTTGGTTATTTTTCAAAACTTCAGCCTCATTTGGCAACGGATGCCTCTTGGGGAGCAACATTATTTACATCGTTAAAGCTTCATCAAGTAATAATTTTATAATTGTTAACATAAATAACCACAGTAAGTAAGTATGGAGTGATCAATTTGTTCCTGCTTATCTCAAGGGAGTCACTGTTCAGCTTGATATCTGAAATCAGAACAGTATTTGTATGGCGAACTGCAGATCCTCTACTCGTTTTAATTTGCTTTAGGGTTAGTACATTCTATAACTAAACTGTATGAGAAGGTCAGTTTCAAACATAAGGTCTCACATAATAGCTAAGTCTAAAGAAGGCTGTGTCACATATTTTTCTGCTTTCTGCTGCTTTTTTTTCTTTTCCCGACACCAATAATACCTGTTATTGTGACACAGAAATTTAAATTCTGTGAAAAAAAAAGGCAGGGGCTTGTTGATAATCAAGCGAAGGCATTTCTTCTTAGGAGCACAAGACAAAGTTTTCACTTAACTAACGCTTCCCCCTTTCCCTTCCAGCATCGACAGGCTGAGATATTGCCTGCTAGGATAAATGACCAGAATGTAATGATTGAAGGAAAAATATATGGTGTAATACAGAGAGGCCTAACTACTTGTAGGTGGAAAAAAAGCATAAACGACCATTTTAATTAATTTCCTAATGTAAAACACAGCTGTAGTAATGTTGGCAAGTCTCACCTGTCCTGTTTTAAATTTGTGACATGAAATCATGCCACTTAATTAAGTCTTAATGCTCAAAAATATTTTATTTACTTTTTATAGAATATCAGCATTTAAAGCTTTCTATTTATGTGTGTAAACGGTTTGTAAATTACTTGAAATACTGAAAAAAAAATCACTACTACTAATCAGCAGTTGCAAGTACCAGTTTCGGTTTCAATAATGAAATGCCTTTTCGGAGGACTCCAGTGGCTGTGTGAACTAGCTCAAGGCTATGAAAGTAATGAGCCCGGACAGAGTCATCTGATCTCACGCTTGGTGCAAGACTCAAGGCGAAGGCCTCTGCCCACAATCCCCAGTCTGTTTACCAGACTGCGAGCCAACGACTTCTGGAAGCGTTATAAACCCTCCCTCCTGCTGCCCCTGCCCCCTCCAGCAAGTTCCCAGTTTTTTGGTTTTTTCCAAATACACTAAGGAAAACATGGTATTATAGAGCCCTCTACAGGCGAGATGTGTGGCAGTCGCTCGCTTTGCAGAAGGACTTTTCAGAGGCAATGGGGGGAAAATCACAATTGTGAAAACTACACAGATCGGATCTCACTGGAAAGACTTCTGTCCTCACGGCAGGCTGACATAGACTCATCCAAAAAGTCTCCCTAGGATATAACGTCTTTGTTGTCCCATGTAGGGCATGCTGCCTTGACGGAAAAATTTCTGTAGGCCTCTCAAAGCATGGCAGAGTGTTGGGGACTATATTATCTTCACTGCTATCATCATCATAATTCCTGAGATTATTCACGAAGAATATGAGGTTTGGAAAGGTTCACTTGTAAGTGCCATTCCGGCTGCATCTGGCTTTAGAGGCCTGGTTATGTGGAAGGAACCAGTGAAAGAAGTGAACCACACGAACACATTCCATTATTTCTTCAGCCAACTTTTCATTCTGATCAAGTGTACGGCTGGCAAAATTCAGCGAATTTCTTAAGTGTTTTAGGGAACTTAGTATAAATTTTTTTAAGTATAAATTTTATGAGGCCCATTATATTATGTGTTAAATTTTTTAGGTAATATATAATTACTAAAAGAAATTCATATATAAAGACAAAAACGAGGACACATGCTGGAGACAAACAAAATAAAACATGGTCTCATTTTCATATAGACAGTGCTGTTCAAGCCACATTTGATATTGGTTATAAAATATCCTTAAAGTCAGCAAAATGACCATCAACTTTTAATAGAAATTTTTTGTGATATTTTCAAGTCAGCAAAAGTATTAACAACTTAATAAATATTTTTAATAGATTTTTTTTCATAACGGTTGAGACTAATAAACAGAGGAAGCATTCGACTAAAATATTTCCTTCTACCGAGGTTAACCTGCACCAGGTAACCCCTCACCCCCTTGGAGCACCCAGAGATACACTCTTCTAAGAAGTCGGAAAAGGGAGCAGACTGTCTTCTCAAAAAGTTCCTCACCTTGGCAGTAAAATACTGCGGTCAGCACTTGCCTGGAATGAATGGGAAGTGAGATGAGGATGAAAAACAACCTGCGATTGTATACGTTAACACTTCCTCCCACCCCGCTGTGATCCCTTCACAGGACCTCTGTAAAGACCTGCCGGCTCTCTGGTGTCAGCACCGGGGCTGCTGATGGTTGCAACCGCCCCTGCAGGGTTCTCAGCGGTTCCCCAGGAGCCTGGCACTGTCCTCACTGCCTGTGTTCTGCGGCTGTGGCGTATCTGACTGCTGCTTTTCCCAAGGACAGCCATTTGGCCTGGAGCCTTTGCTAGTCTTCTCTACTCTGCGGTCCAGGCAAGATCAGCATGTCCTGAGGTAATGCGAGCACAGGCTTGGGTTCCAGTAACATGACTCTTCCAAGTGAAAACGCAAAATTAAAACGTTGAGCTTCCAGATTTGTTGAATTCAGAAACAAGTGCTCTCAGCAGGAACTGTCAACAGCCCAAGTTAAAATAGGGCAGCTGCTGGCTCCCGTGCACTCGGCTCTATACAACCCATCCCGGCGGCGCTCCGAGCTGAATGTCAGACGTTACTCTAACAGGCCTGGAATCCGGCCATCAGACTCCTTGCTCCTTGCTCGGCGTGTCTCCCCCGGGAGGCTGTGGCTTCCCGGATGGAACTGCACGCTTCTCAGCACATGTGGGGCGGCCAGCGAGCGGGAGCGCGACCGACGGGCCTGGCGCCACCATCATTTACAATCATTCCTCTCGTGCCTGCTCCCAGGCACCCCAGCTCGGTGCCCCAGGCTCGCCTGCGGCCCAGGCCCTCCGGAGAGGACAGGTGATGAGGATTAGGCTAAGCATATTTGCATATCCTCCAAATAGGGGGGGAAATTAACACCATGGTGACATGATTTAGTGGCTAAACTTAAACTCGACAAAGCCCTAGACCGATTTTGAGCACCAGGGGACCAAGGAAGATGGAAAACGCAACACATCTGGCAGGGGTGGGCGGGTCTCGGAATAATGGAAGAAACAGAACGAAACGAATCTGAGTACAAAGCGCTGTTTAAAATTCACTCAAATTGTGAACAGGCCTTTTCTCTGGGCCCAAGAAATGGCATCTTCATCTCATTCTTGCAGGGGGGGGGGGCGGGTGGCAGCTGGGGGACGCTCTGGGTCCTTTGCACCTTCTCTCCAGGGAGCCCTGTCATTGAGCCCCTAAACAGGCCTCAGTCACACTCAGGCTGGCCACTTCAGACACTGTCTGACAACCAGGTATCTCAGAAACCAAACATCTCATAGGTCCTCAGAGCACAAAGACGGTTTCAGATTTCTCACAAAAGCTAAGTGAATGAGAAAAGAACGAATTAGCATGTGTGAAGTCTATGTTCACCTTTCTAAAGCTGCCAGGAAGGGAGGTGACTTTTTGGGTGATTAATTTAGACAACTGTGTCACACTGTAATTTGGAGCAGATTTACCATCATGCAGAGCTACCTGGAAAAATGGATACCAATAGAAGCTTCTTATTTTCAGGAATCCAATCAGGTACTGGTATGTTTTTCTAAGACCTAAGCCTAGAATCACTTAGGACCCAAACAATGACATCCATCAAGAGCACAGAATTTCACTAACACAGGCTGACCCACTGTAGTCAAATTACTTAAAAGACAAGTGCTAGAACATATATTTAAAAATAGGCCTACTTTCTTTAATACTGCCTCGGTACGTCACTGGATGAGGTACTTATTCTCTTCGGCTGCCATTTTATTGGTCAAGAACATTTTTGTCTTTCCCTAAAATAATCTTGGAAAACACCTGTGATTTCCTAAAGTATCCCTAGGGGTGGTAACTCATCAGTCAGGAGCAAAGGGCCATTTGTAGTGAACTTTGGAAAGTACAGTGGTTAACCCAGCCCTAGGACCTCCACATAGCAAAACTCACTGAAAACATATCGGGAAAAGCTCAGAGTCTCAATCTTGTAAGTAGAGTAGAAATTTCCTTAGAAGGCCATTTCAAAAGAAATTACTGAAATACATCTGTAGACATTTCCCACTGTGGCACTTTTAAAGGACAACATTCATTTGGATGTATACATTTGGGTATTTGCTTGTCTTATGTATATTTTGCAAGTTGCATGAGAGATGCCCCTAAGAGAAGTCTTTAAAAATGATGGTAGGGCCGGAGGGTTAGCTCAGTGGTTCCGGCACCTGCCTCGCAAGCACAAGGTCCTGAGTTCGATCCCCGGTAACCACATACAATGCTGGGCGTGGAGACTCACGCCCACCAGACATCAATACCACATACCACAGTGCCAGGCATGGTGGCTCACGCCTGTGATCCCAACACTCGGGAGGCAGAGGCAGGAGGATTGCTGAGTTCAAGGCTTGCCTGGGCTACATAGTGAGCTCAGGGCCAGCCTGAACTACAAAGCGAGACCCTGTCTCAAAAAAAAAAAAAAAAAGATGGTAACCTCTCCCAGCAATCTCCAATGAAGTCACTTGGATGAGGACCGTGTTTCCTCTGGGCGGACACTTGAAGGATATCTTCATAGTAGGGGTACTAAGGGCTACACTAAAAACTGTGGACCCTCTCCACAGCCAGCCAGGACAGTCCCCATGGGAACTGGTGCTGAATGTTCGGGAGGAAGCGAACCTCTCTGTCCGTGAGACCAGAGTCCCCGCGGGAGGTGGAGAGTCTAGACAGGCGTTGACCCACGCTCAGGAGAGGCTGGTTCACAAACAGTGTAAACGCCAGCTTAATGGACTCCATGCTTGGATTTCAGGGAACAATGGCTGAGCATGTTATTATGAAATCGAATGGTGATCAGAGTCCCACGCGCTGTGGGCACGAGTGACCCTGCAAGCTCGACCTAGCAGCGGCTAACCCTCTGGACTGGGAGGACACACCTTCAGCGTAACGCCACGCCAGAAAGATGTCAGGGGAGAGCCACTCAGGTCCGGCTAGGTCTTGGCACCTACAAGGGTCGAGATTAAACTTCGTTGTTTCTGTACTGGGAATTGAACCCAGGGTTTCCCGTGTGCTCGATGTGCTCTGCCACTAGGACACACCAGGCTCAGGATTAAGGTTTTTGGCTGAGCAACACTGGGTTCTTGGATAATTTGCCAATGTCAAGAATATATCAGACTTTCTGCTAAGAATACACAGATGCCCCCTTAGTAGGAAAAACTGTGAGGCATTGTCATGTCAGTTTCCAATCTTACCATTTTATTGTCCCCTCTCATTCATTACTATGTATGAAACATGAAAACTATTATAGGACCCATTATATAGACAAGGACACTGATGACTGAGGCACTACATGGCTAAGAGGTTTCACTTTGGAGCGAGGAGTTTAACACATTCATGGCAGGGGTGTAATTCATGTCCGTCACACTGCCGAGAGGCTCTGAACCATCAGTGGTACAAACATGACTTTGAGAATCCCCTGTGGAATTCCCTATCCCAATCTCTCCCCTAAAATTCTACTTGTCGTATTTACTATGGAAACGAGCAAAGCAGTTGTCACTATTGGGAATGTCTTCAAGAGACACGTTTAAGAGGACGGGCTCTGAAACCTTTCTACTGTGTTTTGAATCCCTTACTCTCTGTGTGACCATGCAAAACTTCGACAACCTCTCTGTGCCTTAGTATCTTCCATCTAGGATCGTTATAACCATTAAATGACACAACAGAGATATAAAGCACTAATGATAGTGTTTATACTATGTACTACTGTATTCTTACAACACCACATATTACCTTCTGCAAGCAGTGAAAATTTAACGCATATTGGAGCAAATTTTAATGTTCCTCTTTGAGCAAAGTCTCCATAGGGCCATCCATACATATTTTTCCCTGAATAACATTCTCATGGGAACATCTGCATTTTCACAGAGAACAACAGAGGGAAGTTCCAAGAAGGAATAATTCAGAATGGTGGATTTGGGAATGCTGCTTGGGTAAAGGGCTCTCAGCACTCTTTAAATCATTCTGAATGCTAATTAGCATTCTGTAAGAAGATCAGATCCAATTTTGGAATCCAGAGTTTCTTCCACTAAATCAATTTTTCAGGCACCTTACAGTGAAAACTTCTCATTATGTCTCTTGATAAAATGAAATAATAATTGAGTCTACAAGGCCCATGTACAACCTGAGGTCATGTAACCGCATCACCGTGCTCATGTATTATTTGAATAGTTCATTTGTATTTATTTAATTATATATTTACTGAAAAGCAACAGAGACTCATACTAAATTGTGCCAAATGGCACGTGATTGTTATACTTAAAGTGTTCAGATTATTTTGAAAGGAGAGATTTATTTCCTTCTCATAGCTTTTGGAAGTCTGCACCTATCTGGTTTCAGTTAGGCAACAGTCTTTGGCCAGTATTTTCTGGTACATTTGCAACTGTTGAACAATGAGAAGTAAAAACTTTTCATTGCCAGCACAGCTTAAGCCTAATGTAGATATAAACACATTTAATGGTGCTTTATTTAGGTTCAGCTTTATTATTCTTAACTTTCACAGTAATTTTGAATCACATTGCATTAACAAATTTTTATTAGGTTTCCCCATGGAAAGCTGGTTGCAGGCAACGGTCTTTATGACTTTAACTCAAGGACATCACAGCCAGTCCAACCTTTACTTTCCAATCCAGAAGAAAGCAGAATTGAGAAAAGCTTGCTTTTGTCAGGTTCTCATTTAGCATTGCCCAAAGAACATTAATTCTTCCCTTTGCTCTCAACTAGGACCTACCCTAAGTACTGTAAAACTACTTCTCTTACCCATTTTTGCTGCTTAGTCTTTTAGCTGAGTACGTGGGAGCTGGCAACAGGAGGGGCAGGAATGAGGATCACCTGAAAGGACTCAGGTAAGCAGGGTGAGAGGGCTGTGTTTAAAATTTGACTTAAACCAGCAAGTCTTGTTTCCTTGCAACTGGAACTATTCTAAACAACCTATGTCTTTGGATTCTTCTTCAAAACTTTTAAATAAAGAAGGTTCCAGGAACCACCTTTTTCAGAGAAGCTGCTACATTTATGATTTATTCAGTGTTAAAATATTTCCCTGTATTTATGGTAAGATGGCTCCGGTGGGCAGGCAGACCTTGCCCAGTGGCCTGTGGCATGCCCCACAAGTTATGTACTGTGGTCAGCAGGGGAAGGGGTAGGAGTGGCCGCCACTCCAGTCTCTGGTGACCAACAGGCCATGGACTGTGTCCAGAAGCCCAGTGGAGGAGATTCAGGCTCCTGGCAGGAAGTGAGTGTCAGCCTTGGATCTTCAACAAAAATACTCACTGCAGCATGGGCTGCACAAGAGCCATTTGTATTAAGTTGTATGACAACCATAAAGAAGTGTTTAGCTGGCTTGGTAGAGTATTTTGCCTTGTAACTATAAGCAAAAGTTCTTAGGTAGCCAATCATAGTGCCTAAATTTGTGAGTTTAGGCCTGAGCTGTGTGAGTTTGCATAGATGATCCAACCTATGGTGAACTGGTTTCTCATGTGCAGAATTAAGTTTATTATATCTGCATTTGAAGGATGCTATAAGAATTAAATGAGATCATGAATATAAAGCTGTTGGCAAAGTCCACAGTCAAACCAAATACTCAATGAATGGTAGTATTATTATTCCCAAGAAAGTACAGCAGCAATTTTTAGAAAATGTATGGAATATATGTGAGAAAAAGCCTAGGGGCGGGGGACTTAGCTGGTACTGTGCCGACCTTGGAAGCACAAGGGCCAGAATTTGATCCCCAGACTGCAAAAAAAAAAAAAAAAAAAAAGAGAAGAAAGCCTGGGAAGATAACCAACATTGGTTATCTCTAGGTGGCAAAATTATAGGAATTTTTTCTGCTTTCCAGTGTTGCTTTTTCTACTTTTTCTACATTTTCTCTCTATATACGCTACAGTGACATATTACTTTTTTTTTTTGGCAGTACTGAAGATAGAACTTCAGCCCTTGTGCGTCCAAGTTGGCACAATACCACTTGAGCTAAATCCCCAGCTCTTGACAAATTACTTTTTGACCAGAACAAAGTTATTACAATATAAAAATGGGTCACATATGAAAATGGAAAAAAAAAAAACAGCTAGGAAGAACATGATGAAGAAACAACACTACAAGCTTAATTAACCACTGCTTTCCAGAGTAGTATATCTGGGATAGTCCAACATCATCCTCTTCCTCCCCCACCAAAAAAGGAATTCCAATAGCCACACTGATGTTAATGTAAAAAGACCCATTTAGAAAAATAAAATCCCAGTACAACATGTGTTGTCTTATAATTCCATGAGTTTGAGATGTGTTTAAAGGAAAAGGGAAGATCAAACTTTCTTTCTTTCTTTTTTTTTTTTTCTTTTTCCGAGACAGGGTCTCGCTTTGTAGTTCAGGCTGGCTCTGAGCTCACTATGTAGCCCAGGCAAACCTTGAACTCAGCAATCCTCCTGTCTCTGCCTCCCAAGAGCTGGGATTACAGGCGTGAGCCACCATGCCCGGCAGATCAAACTTTCTTTTGTGAAAAACAAATGATTTAAATATTTAATTTCAGATGCTTTTGTAAGTGCTTGGGATTTTAGATATTTGTTTTATCATGAAGAGAATGTTCTTAAAACATTCTGTATTTATTCTTTTAGAAAGAGTATTTCTAGCACAATACTGCAGCACAGTTTTCCAGTTGATTTCTACTATATATTTACAGTGAATTTTTAAAATATGAAAAGTTAAAAGTGTTGAAAAAAAGTACATACTAAATATGA
The DNA here is from genome assembly GCA_004025085.1 of Thryonomys swinderianus. Taxonomy (NCBI): domain Eukaryota; kingdom Metazoa; phylum Chordata; class Mammalia; order Rodentia; family Thryonomyidae; genus Thryonomys; species Thryonomys swinderianus. Next base: position 12,783 of record PVIC010011043.1, read on the forward strand.
TCACAATTATGACCAGGCAGTGGCCTTATGTCCACCATGAGTAATTGAAGGTTCTTCTCATCACTTTGCACTCAGAAAAACAAAGCAGGTGTTAATAATTATATCCTTACAGGATGTGAAATCAGATCTAAAGAGATTAAATGACTTGTCTAAGTCCCTTCCATATATTTGTGGCAAAGGAGAATTCCTCAGTGCAAATGCATCTGGAAAGTCATCTACAATGATATTACATGTAGTGCATAGGTTGGCAAACTTCCTCTACGTTGGACAGTAAGCATTTTAGGCTTTGTAGGCCAAACAGGCTCGATGGCACTTACTTTGCTGTGACAGAATAAAAGCAGTCGTACATAATTTATAAATTAATTAAATCTATATATTAGAGTAAAAATTTACTTACAAACCAGGCAGAGGCCCCGATTACTCTCACAAATTATGGTTTGCTGCTCCTCACTATAGAGGAAATGATCTGCCAAATTACAAAAAATTTAAGAAATATCTGTATCCCAATAAAGCAAGACACAGGACACTACATGACAGGAGTTAACGCTGTGTGTGCAGACCAGGATCACAAGTGCAGTGTGTGTGTATTTGCACCAAAGTGCCGGGGAAGAAGTCTCCCCATCCCATAAACTGAGTCCTGAGAAAGCAGAAATTCATTAGATGTACTAATAGCATGGACTATTCAAATTTCTTTTTCTTAGAAAAGTAGATTTTGGGGCGGCAATAGACCAAATGAAATGGGGCAAGAATAAAGAAGAGTTTTCCGTGTATGGAGAATAAAGCAGGAAAAGCAAGTGATACTCAGGGTTTGGCAAGGCCAAACTTTGCCAAGAAGGGATTAAGGCAGTTAGTGGCCCAAGGCATTTCCCCCAGTTGTTCTATGGCCCCAGTGTGAGCGAGCTGATGCTGGGTCTCATCAGCCTGCACATAACTGGAGTGCTGCTGGAAGTAGTAGAATCGTGGTGCTCTGGCCAGCTCAGCTGAGAAAAACACCGGTTGTCTGATAGGTGTTCTCATGTCAGAATGTAGTACATCTTGGACACTACTGCTACACAGCACCAGATACTGTCAATTATCATGCAGGTTAAGAGGGGAGAGGGCACATCTTACGTTCTCCATCAGCTAGAATGCTAAATGAAACTTTATACTGACTTTTAAAAAGAGAGAGAATTTAAATGAAGGTTTTATTATTCATGGTTTGCCCCAAACTGCTTTAGTGTATATCCATTTACCCAAACTTATCTTTTCATTAAGTAACTACAACTAGAATTAAATAAGGACTAAAGATGAAAAAGGAGGTTTTGCAAGATGTGAAAATAAACTTAGTTATGATGTCAAAGATGCCTCACACACTGTTCTGTGAACCTATAAGCTGATGGATTCAGAACCATTTCACTACATGCTGACTGGATAAGTTACTGAAGAACAAATGATTCTTTCCTTTTAAACTGGGAGCTTACAAACTAACCTACATTTAAAAACATTTGCACTTCTTTTTTTTTTTTTTTTTTGCTTTTTGGAGACAGGGTCTTGCTTTGTAGTTCAGGCTGGCCCTGAGCTCACCATGGTGCCCAGGCAAGCTGCCACGAACTCAGCAATCCTCCTGTCTCTGCCTCCCAAGTGCTGGGATTACAGGCGTGAGCCACCACGCCCAGCATTATATGTGGTAACCGGGGATTGAACTCAGGTCCTTACGCTTGCGAGGCAGGCGCCGGAACCACTGAGCTAACCCTCCGGCCCAATTTGCACTTCTTTTTGCTGACGTCTTTGTTACTCTGCATAAATGTGAAGAAGCCGAGTCTGTCATGTGCTATTTGGATGCACAGATAAGGCCTAAGGATGGCTGTCATTCACCTGGCACGTTAGAGGCAGTGGAGAGGTGCTTCAGAAGCACTTCCAGAATGGGTACTATCAGTGGCCCCGAGATGGGCATCACAGTATTTCCACTTTCCAGTAGAGGAAGGTGGTTCAGTGATGTTAAGATGTTCATGGAGACTCACATCCTCTGCAATGATCTGTAATTCAAAACTGGTTCCGAAGTTCACTGAGCCACGCTTTCTTTTACTACAAATATGATAAATTCTGAAGTGAGTAGCAGTCTTGGGAAGCAGATGTTTCATAAATAGCCAATATATTTGTGGAATTATTTTTTCTATGTTCATAATGCTGTACTTTTATTATACTTTATTTTACTGTATTCTGTTACAAGAATAAATTAGAAAAAAACAGTGTGGGATCTTACAAATTTTAGGAATGTCAGAATATGCTTCAAAAATTCTTCCCTGTTGTCTTATTCCTTGCATTTTAAATATCTCTTTGGAAGTGTCTTTTTTCCTTCCCATGTTTAGATTTATACCTCTGTTCCTTGTTGTCTTTTGTCTTGGTTCCCATCCTGGATAACTCATATCATCTCATCTCAATATTCCTAGACTGTATTTTTAAAAACCTCCACAAACATTTCCATTTGTTCTCCTAGTCAAAATATTTTAAGCTATCAATAACATTCAACACAGTAAACAATATACTACTTACATTCAAGTTCACATCACTCATTAATATGGCACTGTCCTCTTCGTATGTTTTTCACATGTGTGCAACACTATAGTGAGATGAGCTGTGAGCCCATTCGGACCCTGGTTACATATATAATGCTGTTTCTGTGGAATGTGCACTGTTTCCTAGCCGACTGATTTATAAACAGACTTCTGGAATCCAGCCCATGTATAAATTACAAGTGTGAAAAGTAGGAGATGGTATTTTTGATTGGTTTAGCGTTCTGTGGCTATGCCGCTCAGAGACGTAGGGCAAGGCCATTTGCAGGTTGGGAGAGTAGTCCAAGTGTTGTTGCTATGCACTAATGAAGGGTTCCACCCAGTCCTCCCAGTGCTGTGGGCAACAGGGCCAGTAAGTAGATTCCCAGGCACAGAGGAAAGTCTGAGGTTTGTACATGGGCCAAGAGAAATCCACATTTCCATGTTAAGTTGGTAAAAAGTAGTTATACAGAAAAAGTGCAGAGGCCAAATAATCACCTTTAAAAAATACAGTCTCAATCTTTCAAATGCAACCTTCTTTCTTTCATATAATGTCTGAGTTTTGACTAGGTGGTAGCAGCTGTTAAAATGATTCTGTAGAATTTTAAAGACTCTTAATCTGAACAAGAAATTCAGTGCAAAACCTTATCACATAAGTTCATAGGTAACGTACTAGATGAAAAGCCTTCCCTGTATTTTCTGGTCTGTTTTTTTCATGGCTATAAATCCTGTTTCGGGAGACATGAAAACAATTCAATTCCACACACATGACTGAGTCCCTGGTTAGGACTGGCTCTGGGGAATCACAAGTTCTAAGACACTGTCACAAATCGGAGTCTCTTACAACAAGGTGTTTATAGCCCATTGAGGGAGAGAAATACACACACAACTAAGTAAAACTTATTTACAAATATAGCAAGGTTACTAAATACTCCCTTCAAAAATGTCTTTTTTTTTTTTTTTTTGAGACAGGGTCTCACTTTGTAGTTCAGGCTGGCCCTGAGCTCACTCTGTAGCCCAGGCAAGCCTCGAACTCAGTAATCCTCCTGGCTCTGCCTTCCGAGTGCTGGGATTACAGGTTTGAGCCACTAAGCCCAGCATTTGTGGTATGTGGTACTGACTGCCAGTGGACGTGACACACCACGCCCAGTATCCTTGTATGTAGTTACTGGGGATTGAATCAGGGATCTTGCACTTGCTAGGCAGGCGCCAGAACCACTGAGCTAAAACTCTGGCCCTATTTAAAAATTTTTAAATTTTCTTTAGTACCAGAAATCAAACTCAGGTCCTTGTGCTTGCCAAGTAAGCACTGTGCCACTGAGCTACCCCTCCAACTCTAAATACATCATTTTTTGTTTGTTTTTGGAGACAGGGTTTCACTTTGTAGTTCAGGCTGGCCCTGAGCTTACCATGTAGCCCAGGCAAGCCTCGAAGTCAGAAATCCTCCTGCCTCTGCCTCCTGAGTGCTGGGATTACAGACATGAGCCACCACCCCCAGCAACACATCATTTTTAAAAATAATGCTTTTTTTGGGCCAGAGATTTAGCTCAGTGGTTCCAGTGCCTGCCTCACAAGCGCAAGGCCCTGAGTTCGATCCCAGTAACCACACACAATGTTGGGTGTTGTGACTCATGCTCACCAGCCATCAATACCATGTACCACAGTGCCGGGCATGGTGGCTCACGCCTGTAATCCCAGCACTCGGGAGGCAGAGCCAGGAGGATTGCTGAGTTCGAGGCTTGTCTGGACTACATAGTGAGCTCAGGGCCAGCCTGAACTACAAAGCGAGACTCTGTCTCAAAAAAAACCAATGTTTTTTCTTTTATTGCATACATTTAATTTCTCACTTTAAAGACTGATCTTTATAAGTGGCCCCAAAATGTTCCTGTAAAATCAGGTCAAAGAAAATATTTTTTTCAAATAATGATCTAAAATCAATGGTGGATGGCTTAATAAATATAATATTCAATCCATACCCTAAACAGACATGTGGTTTGGCTCTGTGTGTGTGTGTGTGTGTGTGTGTGTGTGTGTGAGTGAGTGAGGATTGGATCCAGGGCCTCGCGAATGGTAGGAAAGCACTCTACTACTGAACTACTCCCCTACCCCTAGCAAAATAATTAGGGACACAAACAGAGAATGCAAAAACAGGAAACAATTAGTAGCTGACCAATAGCTAGCAAACAGATAGTATTATAAAATAATACTCCAAGCATTAAAGAGCTAAGAACTAACTGAATGTAAACATCAGAGAAAGAACAGAGGGGCTTCTACAGAGGGAAATAATAAAATCCTTCTCAGCCTCTCCTTTTGGATCTTCCCTTTAAAAAACATGTGCATGTATGTGCATGCACACACACAATACACACTAATATTATAACTTTCAGTGGCTAGAAAAAAGTAAAAATAAAATTAAGTATTAGTCTGGCTGTGTATTTTCTTTCCAAGATTTAGAAGTTTTGATCTCTGAATCACATTTACAACACAGTCACTTTAGCAAGCTATATTTGGCTAAATATTCTTTACAGCCTTGGTGCTTGTGGATATAGTATAGTTTTGCACACTTGTGGACAAGATGTTGGCTTCATTTTACAACCAACATCTTGTCCACATCAGGGGAGCTTTCTCACACAGACACGCATACCATGTGGGCTACCTGCTGAGTTCTGGCAAGCTTGGCAGACTGCAGAACATAATGGGAAGGCAGTTGGAGTGGAAAAAAACCTTCCTGGGAATTTTTTAAGTGGTTAAAAAAAAAAAGGCTTACTATTTCCTAATGTCCCACACTGTGAGTTGGCACAGGGAAGATAATCCAGGAAATGTGATGTAAAAACTACTCAGGTTCTCTCGCAGAAGAGGCATTTTGCAAACAGCCAACATAAAGAATGCATTTCTCTTTAGGAAGTCAACCACTTGAAAGCTTTACTTTTTAATTAGCTGCATGAAAGTTGAAAGAGTATGAGCTGGAAATCATCATTAACTCCACATGGAGGTCTCACCAGTGGTGCGGCCCGATCTCTGAAGCGGGCATGCTCTGTCGATAGGAAGTCACACATTCAAAACCATTGAACTGCAAGAATGTTTTCACTGGGTAATGGTTTTAAGAATGCCAGTTAGATAAAGGCCTATCGAGTAAATATCACCTGATTGTGATATTTTAGTTTTTGACTTTGATGTAATGGTTTCCTCTAGTAAATCATATGGCTTACCAAAACAGGAGGTTATGCCTTTAATTTTTGAGGCCAAAAGAAAGAAAAAGAGGAAATGTAATAGTGCCACCTAACGGGCATTTCGATACTAATAAACACCAAGCAAAGGTTAAAGCAAGGATTTTTCATTTTGCTGTACGCATACCCTATAGACATACCAATAACCAATTGTTATGATAAGTGCAGGTTTTCAGAGGCTACACTGTGGGGAGATTGTACAGCAGTTACACTCTGGATCCCAGATCCTGTCTAGAAAAAGAAATTAAAATAATCTACAGAAAAGATCATTTTGTAAGTTTCAAAATTCAAATAACAAGGACCAGAGATTTAGCTCAGTGGTTCCGGTGCCTGCCTATCAAGTGCAAGGTCCCTGGTTCGATTTCTGGTAACAACATACAACAATGGCAGGCGTGGTGACTCATTTCCACCAGCAATCAGTACCACACACCACAGTGCTGGGCATGGTGGCTCATGCTTGTAATTCCAGCACTGGGGAGGCAGAGGCAGGAGGATTGCTGAGTTTGAGGCTTGCCTGAGCTACAGATCAAGACCCCGTCTCAAAAAAAACAAACAAACAAACACCAAGACTATTATAGATTTATGTGTAAGAACTGCAATGACAGAAAATTCTAAGAAGAAATGACAATAATTCTGCTGACTTTGAGTAGACTGTGGTTCCTTAGCTGTGACACAAAAACACAATTTAAAGAAGGAAAAAGGGGGTGTCTTGTTACAAATGCCACCTTTAAAGGAGACAACCAACAGAAGGGGAGAAAATATTTGCATGTCATATATCTGATAAAGAATTTGTGTTCAAAACATATAAGGAACTTCTATAACCAAACAAAAAGGCAAGTAACCCAATTAAACAGTGGGCAAAGGTCTTGAAAACAGAGTTCTCCAAAGAAGATATGTGACAACTAATGGGAGATATGCATTTTGACACCATTTACTGCTTGGGAAATGTAATTAAAACCGTAGATTCCACTTTGTGCACTCTAGGATGACAACAATCAGACAGAAACAATGACTGTTAGTGAGGATATGGAGAAACTGGAATCTTCACATACTGCTGGTGGAAATGTGCCATGGGGCAGTTGCTTTAGAAAACAGTTTGGGAGATCCTCAAAATGGAGCTGAACCTCAAGTGAGGAGTGAATAAACAAAGTGCACTTTTGGTATATCCGTATACTTGGCAATTAGGACGAGTACTGATATCTGCTATAGCACGAACTCTGGAATCACCACACTAAATGAAGTAGCCAGAACATAAGCAAGTTGAACCTTGTCTCAATCCATTACATCAAATGTCCAGTATGGGAAAAAGTATACAGACAGAAAATAGATTAGTGGCTGCCAGAGACTGGGATGGTGGGGAACGGGCAGTGACAACTAACATATATTCGAAAATTAGATTGTGATGATGGCCATGTAACTGGATATACTACAGCTACTGTATGCTTAAACAGATAAAATGTACACTATGTGAATTATATGCCAATAATGCTATTAAAGAACTGAGTGGATGAGTTTTCATTTGTTCCTTGGCCCCAAGCGTGATGATCATCTATCATATTCCAGAAGGCAAGACAGATACCACCTGGCAAGGGAGCAGGGCAGCAGAGGCAGGACCAGACCCTGGGCCACTGAGTCAGGACTGGGGCTGGGTGGACCAGAGGACCCAGGGGGAGGGGCTGCCTCTCGGCTTGGCCCCCCTCGTCTGCTTCCAGCCTTGGCTCTCCCTGTTATACACCTGCGAAGGTCACAGCATCTGCAAAGGGGAGTGTAACTGCTTGAGCTTCCACATCATTTCTCCTACGAATGTCATTAAAGAGAAGCGACCTTTTTTTTCCCCCCTTTTCTTTTACTTCAGGGAAGAAATGACCCAAAGAGGAAGAAAACCCAAAGAAGGAAAAAAAGGCATTCTTGCCAAGAGGCAGCGCTTTCTCTGCTGATCTGAGGTAATGACATCCTTGTTTTAACTCTTCGTCTCACAGTGTTTGGCACATTTCCACCGAGTTGCTGCGCTTCACTGCTATTTGCTAACTTGTCATTCATGTGTGTCTATACCGACATGCCTCACCGTGATGAGTGACTTTGTGATTAGGAGTGCAGAGGGCATAGTGCAACTGGTACAGTAAAAAAGGCTGACTTACTGCTTCTCAACAATCACTCTTTATACATCTGGCCCATCTAAGGTAAGCTCAGTACACACACTTCACAAGTTGCTTGGTTTATGCTCAATGAACAACCCCAATGGACAAAGTGTTTCTGAAAGAATATGTGAGATTTCAGCTCTGTTTTGTGCATCTGCTTGCTTCTAGCATGATTTCAACAACAAATAATGGTGGTCAGGATTAAAATGCATCCCACGCCTATCCTGATTACCTCTACTGCCTGCGGATGTGTAAAATGGCTCGTAAGTCCAGACTTTGTATTTACATATTCTGATTTATTTGCTGTTGTCAAAGATACCCTGTTTATCATCCCCTCCAGAATGAGCTCCACGTATTTTCATACTACTTCCGGCTTTAATCGTAGCCAAATATTTGAAATCATGGACATGCTTCCTAACTTCAACTTGAAGTATCCCATTACCCAGCATGTTAATAGGTGCTTGGTTTTATAGCTCTAATGTTTAGCTTTGCTCTATTTGTTCCCCAGACAAGCATATTACTCATTCCCTGCTTTGCCAACAGCATTAGGTTGTCTTCAAGTACTAATGTTGCTTGGTGTCATCGAGAGTCGTTGAAGTCCTGCCAACTTGATTTTCTGGATCTGACTCGTGGAGACCAAAGAGACTTGAGCATTAGAAAGGAAGTTCTGGTATCCAAGCCATTTATTCCCCAGAAAAGTAAATAAGGATCCACAAGACTAACTCAGTCCAAGTTTAGGATGCCACTCAACCACTTATCAGGTTTGTGCACTGTTGTTCCTTAGTTTAGCTCTGCCTGCTTCCTTAACTAAAACCCTGGGACCGACATAAACCTTATTCATGAGGTTGATGTGATTATAAGAGGAAGCACCTAGCAGCTTCTCAATAAAGCAGTAGCTATTACTGTTGTTTAATTCTCATCTTTAGGATGTACCCACGACATTTGTTTTTCTAGTTTGTGCAAAGGTAACCTTAATATACTCCCTCTTAAAAGCATATGTACTGAATGGAGGGCAAAAACTACTGTTGACTCAAACATTCAAAACTCTGTAGAGTAGATTCATTGTTTAATAGGACAAACATGAAGCAGTCAGTGTTCTCTCCTGTTTCTATGGATGTACAATAAGAGAATTAATACACTATTGAAAAGCTTTAAATCCCACTACAAAGTCACAAATACTCAACTAAACTGGACTATCTAGTAAAATGTGTTTTCTATCTGTTTCTTTGGATTTGAAAGTAACAGATCTTTCCATGAGAATCAAAACGTCACAGGATTAATTCTAACACAGAAGGGAAAACATTCTGAGTTACTTGAGAACATTCTGGATTGCACGTTTCTCTCCATTTTTCTTACAAACTTTTTAAAAGTTGCTTTTTTCTTTTTCTTAAACCAAGAAATCACAGACATCTTTTTTCTTTTAAGTTCGGTACACAGAGATCTATCTCATGGTTTTAAAGAGGATGGACATTTATTGAACCATTCTCAAATTTAAAAAAATATTTTGGTTATTCCTAATTTTGTTTTTCCTTGAAATTTTGGGGTTAAATTCTTTTTAAAAATTGAGTTTATTACTGGGCATTGTGGCTCTGGCCTATAATCCCAGTACTCAGAAGGCAGAGGCAGGAGGATTGCTGAATTCGAGGCTTGCCTGGGCTACACAGTGAGCTCAGGGCCAGCCTGAACTACAAAGCAAGACCCTGTCTCAAAAAAAAAAAATAATTGAGCCGGGCATGGTGGCTCACGCCTGTAATCCCAGCACTCGGGAGACAGAGACAGGAGGATGCTGAGTTTGAGGCTTGCCTAGGCTACATAGTGAGCTCAGAGCCAGCCTGAACTACAAAGTGAGACCCTGTCTCAAAAAAAAAATTGAGTTTATTGGTACATTTATATATATATATACATATATAAATATATAAATTTATAAAAATATAAATATATATGTATATATAAAAAATGTACCAATAAACTCAATTATTTTTTAAAATGATTGGAGTTAAATTATTAATAACTTTCTGCACAGCAAAGGAAACCACCAGCAGAATGAAAAGACAATCAACAAATTGGGAAAAAGTCTCTACCAGCTATCTCTCACACAAAGGCTTACTATCCAGAAGATTTAAAGAGTTTAAAAAAATCAGTCCCCCCAAATTTAAAGACCCAATTAAAAAATGGGTAGCTGAAATGAACAAACACTTTGCAGAGGAGGAAGTAAAAGCTGCCAAGAACCATATGAAGAAATGCTCAACATCACTGGTCGTTTGAGAGATGTAGATGAAAACAACACTAATATTTCATTTCACTCCACAAAGAATGGGTGCTATCTTGAAATTAGCTAGCAACAAATGCTAGTGAAGCTGCACAGAAAAAGGAACCCTTCTCCACTGTTGGTGGGAATGTAGACCAGTACAACCTCTATGGAAGTCAGTGTGAAGATTCCTAAAAAAAACTAGGATTATAGGTCCCATTTGACCCTGATATTGCCCTGCTAGGGCAATACACACAAAAGAATTAAAAGAATCATCGCCTGTAATCCCAGCACTCGGGAGGCAGAGACAGGAGGATTGCTGAGTTCAAGGCTTGCCTGGGCTACATAGTGAGCTCAGAGCCAGCCTGAACTACAAAGTGAGACCCTGTCTCAAAAAAAAAAAAAAAACAAAAGAATTAAAAGAATCATAGTGACTTACGTGCACCCATGTTCATAGCAGTTCAGTTTGTAATAGCTCAAGTTTGGATACAACCCAAATGCCCATCGACTGGAGACTAGATAAGAAGATGTGTTTTTTTCTATAAAATGGAGTATTACTCTGCCTTAAAGAATGATATGTTTGAGTCATTTATATTCAAATGGATGCACCTTCAGGACATACTCATAAGTGAAATAAGTAGGTCACAGATGTGTAAATAGCATATCTGTTCTCTGGTACGAGAAACTGAAGATGTTAATGAGTCCTAGAATGTATGATAGATATTGTGAAATAGAAGATATTCAAAGGGAAATGTGGTAGAGGGGTGAGTAATGAGGGGTAAAGAAAAAATGGGATATCTGGTAATAAAAAAGGGAAACAAAACCTATGTATTTAGGGGTTGGAGGGTTGTGGGGTAGGTAGGGGAACAGGAAAAAATGAGAATTAAATTGTGTCTTACACTGGTACAAATTCCCACTATTGAGTGTGATCATGATGTATTTATACAATGTACCAATAAAGATAAAAATTAAAACCCAAAATTATTAATAGCTTCACAGTTTAACTCAGTCTCTATACATATAAGCAAAGTTCTCTCAAGTTTCATGAATGGCAACATTCATCTTTAAGTGAACCTTGCTATTTCATGTCTTTTTCTCTTTCAGAAGTTTGACTATTTGTCTATAAGAACATGGCTTGTGGGCTAGGGATTTAGCTCAGTGGTTCCAGTGCCTGCCTTGCAAGCACGAGGTCCTGAGTTCAATTCCTGGTGCCACATATCACAATGCTGGGCATGGTGGCTCACGCCTATAATCTCAGCATTTGGGAGGTGAGAGGCAGGAGGATTGCTATGAGTTCAAGGCCAGCCTGGGCTACATAGTGAGTTCAGGGCCAGCCTAAACTATAGTGAGACCCTATCTCAAAAAACTAAAAAACAAAACAAAACAAAACATGGCTTCCTTTGTTCTTAACCTTCTAACATTGACTTCTTCTTGAAAAGACCAATAATAAAGCAATAGCATCTGTTTATAAAAACATCTGAAAATCTGATTCTCTGTGCTGGTCCATTCATCTATTCATTAGTTCTTTGCTCTGCAGAAATTTCCATGGAGGTCAGAGTGGCACAGCCTTGAGCAAATTACTTCTCTCCAAATCTCAGTTGCCTCATCTGTGAAATGGGGATAGTATAGCTGTGAGGGTTAAATGAACCAGTACAGTGCAAGAGCTTGAAATTGTGCCTGACAATTGCAAGTATTCTGTAAATAGCAGTCATTATTAATAGTCACATGGTTGCTTCTAATGGCTGTTTTGGAAAGACTTCAAGTGCTGCTCTCTGTCTCCTGCTTGGAGAATGGTTCTCACTCTTGCTTCCACCACAGCATCCTGCCTATTTAGCTGCCATCACCAGTTAGCTAAAAAATAGAAGTTCAGGCCTTGTCTCTAAATTCCCTGGGTGTCACGGAGCCAAGCAGGGAGGAAAGGAAGACCCTGTACGTCTCAGAGTGCCCACAGGTCCCACCATGGTCCTCAGGACTTGGAGGGCACTAGGCAGGAGAGGAGAGGAGCTGTCCCTGGGTGAGATGGCCCTACTTGCCAGCTAACTGTGTCCTCAGCTGGATTTCCTCCTGCACAGCTGCCTCCTTAGGCAACTTCAGCACTGAGTAGGTCTAAACCTACCAGAAACAACAGGCCTCCTAGAGGCGAGGATGGTCCTGGCCCTACTGTGCTTCCATTTGGCTCTCAGCAGGGGAAGACTGGTGGGTCTCCTGGGTTCGTGAGGATTCAGACGGGTTTTCCTCTGGCCTTCCCATCTCAAGGACTACACATCATGGTTATGTCAGCGGACGCACCGGCCCTGTCTCCCCACTGCACATCCCCAGCCAGCCTCTTCCTGACTGAAGGCCATTCCCCTGCTACAGAGGCCAATGAAGAACGTCTGAGGACGAGGCCGCAGGCGTGGAGCAGGGGACTGTGCCATGGGAACTGCAGCTCCACTGTCCTGGTTCCTGTCACCTACCTCTCACTCATTCCCTAGTGAATGCTGCACCATCCCCAGCATGTCATTCAAAGGAACCCTGGAACGCAGAGGGCTCTTCGTGTTAACTTTTGGTAAACCTCTTGGAAAGACTGGTGAAAAAGGAACACCTTTCAGCTCTAGCTATAAAAGACCCTGATGTCCTCCTATCAGACTCCTTCAGGCTGATCCTCACCTCTTGCCATCTAGCACACTCTCAGGCTGGCCCCTCTGCCACCTAGACCCACCTCCTAGCCCTCGGTCTCAGTGTAATTCAATTGATCTCCGCTGCCTGCATTTCCAATACCCCCTCCCACCCTCCGAAACTCCCAGAAGCCTTTGTCTCAGGACTCGGCCTTCATTTATCTGCAGAGAAGCACCACAGTGCAATTAGGCTTCTGACAAAAGCTCTCTGATGATAATGGTGATGTAGATGAAATTCCTCAAGCCTGCCACAGTAGTGAGATACCAAAAACAATTCATAAGAGCTACTGATTGCTGGCTGGGCCCTGGGTGGCAGGGGTGCCAGGGAGAGCTAGACTGGGTCTTGGGTTTTTCAGAGGGTTTTACACCAAGGCAGCAGGCCTTGAAATTAATTTTCTATTAAAATCTAAGCCTCTCAGTCTGATAAACAAACTATGCATTTACTAAGGATTCTGTATCTGACCTTTTACACTGGTTTTGTCAACAAAATTTACTGTATTCATAAATACTAATGTTCTCATTTGGTTCCCTATCTTTAGTGTACTGTAAATTATAAGCAAGTACATAAATGTCTTGGCCTGGTAATATAGTGGCCTGAAATAACTTCCTTTTTCCTTTAAAGATGTTGCATGTTTTAATGGTAGGTGTTTTTAATTAACTTGAAGTGCCATAAACTGCCCATGTATGAGCCAAAGACAAGTGAGTTGCATTAAATTAAAAGTGCAGTGTCTGACTAATGTTAACAAATTAGGCATGCCTTCAAGATGCACAATTTCTCTGTTTGGAGTTGTCATCTCAATGCAGATACTAAGGCTCCTAGAAAAGTGGCATCAAATGAGCCTTTCAAAATTAATATATTTGGCAATCAATTAGGAATAAGATTTTAGGTTTTAAAAAGATTCCCACTCAGGCATTTCAACCTACCATCCTCTCTCCTATTCCTTCATAAATGAGCTCCATTTGGGGATCTGATCTTTTTGCCAATATCAGTCCAAATTAGCACTGTAAATATTGAAATCAAATGTTACTACTTGGTCTAATTTTCTTTCAGCCCATAGTTAATCTTTATTCAGCCTTAATGAGTATTTATTGTGTGACCCTGACAGCTTGCTACTGCTGTGATAAATTATCTGACTCAAGTCCGATTAAAAATGCAACCCTGAGTGCTAATTATCTCAACAGACCTGCTTAATAATAGCATTTCTTGTCAATTATGGAATCTCAGCATGCATGTCAATAGCAACAAATGCATAGGCCTATCTTAGATGCTGACTTCCCATAATGCCCTTTTACTTGCCATATGTAAATCAGAGTGCTTCTGTACCTGTGGTGACCTTTTATTAGCAAACTGTCAAAATGATAAAACTAGCCACAGCAAAACCCCCACCACCATACAATTAGGGGCTACAGTTTAGGACAACAGGAGGGCAATCAGACGCAGCTAATTATGATGCATCTTACTTATGGCCTGTCCAGCAGGAAGAATTCGCTGTTTTTGAAATTTATGCCAGCTTAAACATGGTCCACAGGAGGGAGGCTACTGAGAGAGGGTCGGGGCAGGGGGAGACAGAGGCAAGAAACTGCATATATCTACAATTTTTAGGGAACCTAGAATCAGATCTGAGTTCAAAACTTTGATCACTTACTTGCTGTGTAATTTGAATACAACATTTCATCTACAAATGAAGTCAACGCTGTCTACCTCTTGTTCAGGGTGGAGGTGAGTGAGGATCAAGAGGTCACGAAAGTGGTGACGCTGAGGGCGGCACTGCTCCACGAAGATGTTGAATACCTGTCTACTTTGTCGCACTGGCCCTTTTCCTTGAGTAATGTTCCAGACAGCAGATAACAGCAGCCACGAGAACCAGTTAGGAAGTTCTCGCATGCACCCTGCACAATATCTTCCATGGAGCCTGTCATAAAACTAAGAGGCTAAATGACTTGCCCGATACTCACATCTAGAAGTTTCAAAGTCTAGGCCTGAGTTGAGTGTCAGGGTCAGAGCATCCAGTGCTCTGAACTGGAGGACACCCAGGGCTCTTCACATACTTTCCCACACACTGTCAGTAGAAAGGATGGAAGAGGGTAACGGTGGCCTCTGACTATTATGCCACACCACCATGGGTATTCTAAGTAACATTAATGCATGCCTTTGGGGTCTTCGTGATGACAAATTGCCAAGTAGCAAGGCAGGGAACAAACTGGAAACATACACAGGCTTTTCATTTTCATGTGCGGGAGGAGCTCTGGGGTGGGGAGAGAGAGGGAGAGAGAGAGAGAGAGAGAGAGGGAGAGAGGGAGAGGGAGAGAGAAAACTATTTGGCCACGTGACCTCAAGCATTCATTTTTCAGACTCACATGGTATTTTGGGGGGCATGAATCTCCTCTGGCTTTTATGACTCCAAAAACGTTGTTTGTTTGTTTGTTTGTTTTAATGCTGCTGGTTGAAGCCTGAGCCTCGGGCATGCTAGCAAAAGCTCTCACAGGGACAGGGTTCGCGCTCTGCTGTCCCCACAGGGGCTTCCTTCTCCCGGAGCAGCCGTGCTGTTGAATTCCATCGCAGCAACCCTTGCTCCCTTACCTGCGTACCCTCTGACGCTCCGGGCAACCTGCCAAAGCCTGGGCACAGCAGGGCGCCTCAGCGCACGTGTGGTTCTTTCTCAGAGACGTGCGCTTCCCAGGTGAGGACACCGTCTCAGACGGGCTCCCATCATCGTACAGTTCTTGTCTTTGCGTCTAGAATGCCTAGGCCATGCAGAAGGGACCACAAATCACCCTATTCCCGCGCTGGGAGAGGCCGAATGGCGTTTCCCTGGAGGACCCACCCCGGGTGACTTGCGGAAGGATCCGGGCTGTGGGAAACAGGCAGAGAGAGGCGTGGCGCAGATGCCCACGCGGCGGGCGGCCGGGCCGTGCGGATGACGGCTAATGAGGCCCAGATGGGCTCTCGCAGCCACAGATCCGGGGAGATGAGAGAGGAATGTGACCATTTCCGTCGGCAATCATGTGCTCCCTCCTTCCGACACCTCGAGACCACTTCGTTATTTCCTCCGCAGATGATGTCAAATTAGGGAGCCAGGCTTCCCCTCGATGCGATGCCAAGGGAGTGCCATGAGGGTGTAAATCACAAACACCGCCCGGGCTAATTTTCTTTCCAGCAGTTCTCTCATCCGCCATCTCCGCTCAGAACCATTCATTGTTTCCCCGTAAAGTACACATGCCTGCGCTCTCCTTGATGAGTCTACTAATTGTCTTTCGGGGTGAGCTACGGAGCTCTTTCTCCAGGGTATCCTCTGAGAGTTAATACGTTCCACAGAGATATCTGAGGGACCAGTTTTTAGCATCTTCGAACTTCTCAAAATCGCCTTGTTCTGTCAATGTAAACGCAGACTTCAGCTGGGAATAAAACTTGTGGGTTGAAATGTGTCTCCTGACATTCACACTTCCTTTGATTCCTATGACACAACACAAGGTTCGTGTGGAAAGCACTTTGTACTGCCCCCCCCCCCTTGGGCGCGTCCTTCAATAGCCACTAAAATTCCACATAAGGTTTCGCAGGAACTATGGAAACACATCCTCCACAGACAAGCTGAGCATGAAAGTTATTGCCCCACTGGGCAGGGCCCAATGGCCTGATGCTGTTTAATTCCCCCTGCACACTACAAAGGGGACTAAGTCTTTCCAAACGCTTTAGCAATGAGGAACGCAATACATGTGCCCAGTGTGCTGTTCGAGCCCTGCTTTATTCCCTACTTGCCCAATTGTTCTAAGCGTGCGTCTGGTTCAGCAAAAAGTGTGGCTTCAAGGCTGGCTCTACACTGTGTAAGGTTTTAATGGACCTTTGCTTGCTGGCAGACTGAGCCCTTAATTTTCTGGTTATCCAATCATGTGCTGATTGGCTTCCTATGCTGAAGAAGATGCCTGATGACATATTTCTACTGAAAAATCAAGTAATCTGAAAACACCGTGACTTAAGTGGTGGACTCTAATTTGTTTTGTATGTGGCTGCCAGATTCGAGCAGCTATTATCTACTTTTCTTCATTTTATAATGGTGACCACAACTTAAAAAATTATGTCTGCTATTTATTTCATAGTCCTGGTCTCAGGCCAACCAAATAGTTCCTTGAACTTGAGTGAAACATATGGATGACTTTTGGTAAAGTCACGTTCTTTCAAAAATTGTGCAGAGGTCACATGAAAATCTTGGGTGCTGCCATTTGCCTGAAGCTGTTTCCATTACCAACAGTATTCCTAAAAACACATGTCAGCAGTTAACGCGCCAGCAGTGTGAGCAAAGCCAGCCCCGGGGAGCTTCACTTCTATTTTGGGGCCTTGCTGGCCTTCCAAGGGGCAGAAAAAGAATTTAGATCATTTGGCTCTGCAGGAAACCCTTGCCTAATTTTTATTTCTCTAAACCACACCCTTCTGGGAACCCTATCATCAGCTATGGTATGACTGTTCATACATTTTGGATTTGGAAAAATAGATTTTGATATCTCTTCACTGTGCTTTATTATCTTAAAAATATTGAAAGACTTACAGGAAAACAATTCTGTTATCCGGGATCTTTGCAAGAGTGAGAACCCACTTGGTATTTCCAGAGGATGCTGGATTAGAAAACAGCAGAAGTTTCTCTACAATTTTGTTTCAGGGCCAGAATTTAAACACACAACTGCTGGGCACAGAGTCAGGAAAAAGTAAAACCTGCCAGGTATGGTGGCTCACTCCTGTAATCCCAGCACTTGGGAGGCAGAGGCAGGAGGATTGCTGAGTTTGAGGCTAGCCTGGGTTACATTGTGAGCTCAGGGCCAGCCTGAACTACGAAGCGAGACCCTGTCTCAAAAACAAACAAACAAAAAACAAAAACAAACAAACAAAAACCAGAGGACAGAAATTCAGGCAGCAGTGAGTGTAGGTACTGGCTTTATAATTATGACAGTGTATAAAATGTCCAGGGAATCCTGGGGGCTGAGCCATGCTCAGGACAGATTTTCTGCATGTCAAGAACACTCCCAAGCCTCCCCCATGAGCTCCTGGGTACTACCTTTCAACACCTGCCCTCAGGTAGGTTTTAGCAGAGCACTGTCCCTCCTCACTTAATGTTGGGCCTCCTGGTCGCTAACATCCAGTCCTTCCTCTCCCTCTTGTTCGAAAGGCACCACCACTTTTCCATTGAGCTCTCCTTACATCTGTCAGTATTTTTTCTGGTTATTCCATTCCCTGCAGACCAGTAACCAACACACATGAGGGGGTCTGGTTTATTGCATTGCCTGTGAGGGGTCTCAGCCTTAGCACTGCTGGGCAGTTGTTAGGAATGCAGACTCCTGGACTCTACCCCAGACCTATGGGATTTGTGTGTACTATAGACTTGAGAATCACTGATAGAAACTGATAGAACTGTCTTCAAAGTAAATTTTGAGAGTTCATGAGTGATTTAGAAATCTGGGACAGTCTTTAGAACACTGACAACTACAGTCACCTTTTCAAACATTACAGGTAAACTGTTTGTTCTATTTAAGTATTTAGGAGACATGTCTAAATCTGTAGCACATTTGTTTAGTCTAGAAGGGGAAGTGTTTACATATAATATATAGAGATACATAATACTGCAGAATTAGCCCAAAGAAGCTCTGCCTACAGTGCCATGTTGAAGGCACTCTGGGATTCTGCAGTACCATGTGCCATGGACAGCATAGCCAACAAGGGCTTGGGAGGAAGCAGTCTGTTTTACCTCAAAATTTCATGAAAAAGAAGCCAACAATCTTGATGTTCCCTCCAAAGACCTTCCTTGAATTTGGGAGTACTCAATATTTTGTGAGAGGTTTCCAAAACCAACGTGGAAGATTAGAAATTGATCCTTAGACTACCTATCATCCCTGACAAACCAAAATCTCTCTGGCTTAAGAATTTGTGGCTTTAAGATCACTCCAGGTGATTCCATGGAGACGTATAAGCAAGGACCCCTATTGTTACCCACTGAAGCTGGCTTGACTTCTGTAGTTGCTTTAATCACAAACTCTCTTCTCGCAGAGATGCACACAGTGAGTCCACAGGCAAAGAAGGACTGTTGTAAATATATCATCAGTGCTTGGGAATGTGCTTAGATGCTTAGTAAACTCTGATGGTCTAGTTGTTAACTCCACAAGTGAGGGCAGAATGTCACTTTGATTCATAAATAGTTTCTGCTTATAAATACCACTGTCCTTAGGAAGAAAAAGAATTCAGGAACTTCTGGGGGGCTCTGTTGGGACCACTGCCTCCAATTAAAAATGGTCCCTTGTTTTCAGGCAAAACAAGGCCCTCTAGGCCCTGGTTGAAGCCATGATAATTTTAGAGTAGAATCAAAAAGCAATTTGTTTTCCCTCTCTATGGCGAAAGTTTTAGCTTTATGTCTGTTATTGTACCAAATAAAGCAGGTTATGCCATGCATGTTCATTTTCTTCAGAGAATCTACATTTTTGTTGCTTACTGGTAGGGTAATTATTTAATTACTTTGCTTAAGGATGCTCATAATGGCACATACTTGCCAAATAGTTTTAGATGCTTTCAAATGCTTCCAAGATTAAAATAACTGTCTTGAGTTATTTTGCTCTGTGTTGACAGTTCAATTTCATTTCATCTCTGGATGTATGCTTTCTCTCATGGATTTATAACCAGTGCATAATAGTAGCCATCCATAAAGAACAATCAGGCACTATTAGTTTGCTAAGAATCTACTGCTCGCCATCATTCTGTGTTTTGTTTTTGGTATGTGTGGCTCATCAGAGCTGCTGCTATTTCTTTCTCATGAGTCTGCTTTCATACAGCATCTTGACATGTCGCGTAATTTAGTCAACACTCCTTCTCCCCTTTCATCCATGATGGTCTGTACACCAACCAAATAAAAAAGCTATAAAATTCTAAACTTAGCAAATTTACTCCCATGCTTCTATTTGGTTATTTACATCGACAGTGACATACGGTAATAAATTGCCCACACCATTCACTCACGCTGTGAATCAAAGCCTTTGGAAGCATGATGGAAATTTATTAGTCTCTGCCCACTGACTCCCACCTGGCTGGCTGCTCAGTCCCCTCGGCTGCTGGAGATGGACACCCTGATCACTAACAGCTGGGTGTCTCCACCAGGCAACTCTGCCGCAGCTTCCTGAATGACCTACACTGGCCTTCCCGTTTCTCTTTCTTCACTCTTCCGACGGCTTTGGTTGACTCATAGAAAAGACTACTAGAGAGGTCCAGAAGATGGACAGATAAGATGTTGGGAAAGGGGGAGCTGTGCTCTGTAGAAGCCTGTCCCTGTGCGCAACACAGGGACAATGACTGGCTCGCTTGTCCAGAGAGTCACTGACTGGGTAGCAGTGAAGGGACCCAGGCAGGCTGAAAATCAGAGTCTTGGCAGAGAGGAAACTCTCTGAGGGCCTTTATTCTCGGAAATTTATAGGCCCACGTGGTGTTTACATCTGTGCTGAGTTCTGAACGTTTCCCTGACTGCTTCATGCCATGGTGTTCCAGTTATGCCACAAAGACAGTCACATAAAAGCTGCATACTAGTATTGGGTAAAATTTATATCGAGGGGCAGCTGTTTTATTCCTTTCACTTGAGTCTCATCTAATCAAATGAAGCTGGCAATAAATATTACAGACTTTAAGGTCCAAATAAAGCATTTTTTCTATATTTCCTTTCCCCGCTATATCACAATGTTTGTGGAAAAAGAAACCAAATCAAAACCTTATTAATTGTCTCTAATTACTTACAGCAATGACTTAGCATTGCACACCTGTGCACTTTTCCAGTGGCTGTGACGATCCCAGGAGGCCCAAGTCCTGATGATTAATTTGAGGCACGTGGGAGTATCTATAGGCAAGGTGTGGGAACAGGACTGCAGGCATAGTCTGCACATTGATAATCTACAAGGGTTGTAGATAAGTTTTCATCCCACCTTTAAAAGGATGATTAAAAAGGGAAGAGGGACTTTGGGATTTAAAATGTTATCCTTCAAGTTAGTGGTTGGGTTTTGGAGTTTTCTTACTAGATCCACACTATAGTTAAGAGTTCCACCTTATGTTAGCATTAGGGAGCAATTAGCTTCATCAATTTCTACCTATCCTTAGAAGATACCCATTCTTGGGCCAGGGATTTAGCTCAGTGGTTCTGGTGTCTGCCTGGCAAGCTCAAGGTCCTGAATTCCATTCCAGGTAACCACACACCAATGCTAGGCATAGTGGCTCATGCCTATAATCCCAGCACTTGGAGGCAGAGGCAGGAGGATTACTGAGTTCAAGGCTAGCCTGGCTACATAGTGAGCTCAGGGCCAGACTGAACTACAAAGCGAGATCCTGTCTGAAAAGAAAAAAAAAAAAAAGATACCCATTCTTTGAATCCTTAGGAAGTCCTGACATGGGCTGAAAGATACACTCACAAATTTACAGGGCTGCATGAGAGACCAAGTTCAAAGTCCTCATTATTAGCCACATATGCATCTGCAAAATCAGTTCCTCTCCTTAGACATGTCCCATGCATCATTATCTCAATAGTATTTTCCAGAATCTCTCAATGCAACAAGCATTCAAGTATGCAGAATGGTTTCATTCCATTCACGAACTTTGGGAGGCCATGATACTGGGGAGAGAGAAAGGGTAGAGTTGGGAAGAGAAGGGCTTGATACACAAGGCAGTTCTGGAAGGACCCTGTTGGCTGATTCTGCTGCTTTGTGGGCTCCTTTGGCTCCCATGACCCTTGCCATCATAGTGCCCACCTGGAGCACAGTTCTCTCACCTTCCCTTTGGGGAGCAGAGGCCCTTAACCTGTCAGTGTTCATGAGGCACATGTAGTCCCAGCACCCCAACCCCATGCATGGTGAAATGCCTGCTTTTGCCATGTAGATCCGGATGCATCATGTGGGTCTTGCAGCCAACTCCGGACTTTAGGAAGCTGCTTACTGCAGTTCTGCTGGCATCACAGGGTATGTGTCCCACGTTCACCTCCTCAGACTCTGGCCAAAATTCTCTCTCCGTTATATCCTAAACTCTTAGGAGTGACACCTCCTGGGATTCTCAACCACAGAATCTCTTCCCTTTTACAAGCTGCCAGCTTCAGATCTTGATTAGAGAGAATCCTTCTTGATCTGCATGATACTTTTGATTCAAGTCCACCCCATACTCCACTTAACAGAGGCATCCACTAGAGCTTGAATCTCTTCCCATTTTTCAAGGTTCCAGCCTTTGTGATATCACCATGAGCATAGCTAAGAGGATCAGGTATACCAAAATAAATGTATCTGGTAATCCTCACAGAGCTATAGAAGTAGTTTCTTGGTCAGCCTGTGTTCTGGAGTAAGGCTTTTGTTTTTCTAGGTAGAACCATTGAAGCTCTGCTTTACAAGTTGAAGTAACACAGGACAGTCAGCTGCTGTCCTGGGAAGCTGACAATGAATTCTTCTTTTTTTAGACAAAGTCTCGCTATATAGCATAGGGTGGCTGTGATGTCATTATGCAGCCCAGGCCGGCCTCCAACTCACAGCAATCCTCCTGCCTCAGCTCCAGAGTACTGGGATTAGAGGCATGTGTCACCATGGCTGGCAGACAATTAATCCTTTGAGGGACTGAATATGCAATGATGCTTCATCCTCAACATGGTCAGGTGCCCTATGAATGCTGGAGCCATATCCTCGGACTGCCATCCTTCCCAATTTGGGCTAGGATTGGCTAATGATCCTCTCTACTGTGAAGAAAGTAAATACATGGGAGACTATCCATGATGAACCACTATCATGCCTTTGAATAAACCTAACAATTTGTCTATGTAGGACATTGGCCCCAAAATCTTAAAAGTGTGGTAACTAAAAGTGATAGCTCATGTTTATGAAACCATTCTAATCTTGAACAAACTTAGTTGATAAACTTGAATTTCATTTTGTCCAAGAGACCCCCTGGGTACCCATCGCACACCATGAACAACCTAATTTAGGTCAATACTTTGTTTGCCTTGTTCTGCCTAAGACAACACCAAGCAGTTGATCAAAGCTTCCATAGGTTAATGGCTGGCTGAAGGCCTAACACAGAACACAAAACTATCACAAAGCAGATAACAGATTTCTGTTAGAAACATACTGATAGCTCAGTCTGGAGTTTCTGTGATAAAATAGATAAAAACCTTGCATACTAGATGATTTATCCTTTCTTTCTAATTTCCTGCAAGTATAAAATGAGGCAACTCAATTTCCATTACTAAGTAGTATTCAAATAAAATGTTAATATGCTTTCTGTAAGTTTGACTTTTTTTTTTTTTTTTGAGACAAGGTCTTGCTTTGTAGTTCAGGGTGACCCTGAGCTCACTATGTAGCCCAGGCAAACCTTGAACTCAGCAATCCTCCTGCCTCTGCTTCTCAAGTACTGGGATTACAGGCATGAAACACCACACCCAGCACTGTGGTATGTGGTACTGATTGCTAGTGGGCATGAGTCTCCACGCCCCCATATCGCTCATTGTATGTGGTTACCGGGATCGAACCAGAGACCTTGTGCTTGCTAGGCAGGTGCCGGAACCACTGAGCTAGATCTCTGGCCCTTGACTTTTCTTTTACGACAGTAACAGCACCTGGACCACAGTTAATTATTTCTATACTTCTATTTTATTCGGGAGGCTTGGATTAGTGCCTGGCATACAGTAAGGGCTCAATAAAGAGTCATTATCAAGTCTATCTCCCCTGTTAAATATGTTCTTTCATGCTCATCTGGGCATGATAATTTCCCTGCAGGCAGGTCATATTGGCTGCACTAGAACGCTTTGATCAGTAATGCTCCTTGTCCTGGCATTTCTTAAGGTCTTAGCTCTGCTAAATCAAGAGTAGTAGTGTTATCTTAATAAAATGTACAGATCTCCAACTATTTCCTACTAGGTTCAAAAGCATTTGCTACCCTAGAGCCTGTAAACAAAAAGCACAAGCACATAGTTGTGCTGTTTAAAGCACTAGCTTTATACTTAGTGTTCTGGTTCTGGTCATCATTCCCAGGCAATTGGACTTGTGTGACAGTTGTCCATTCTTCCAAAACAAACCAGTTTACTCAGATAACATTAAGGATTGTGGGTCCTTTTACAAACTAATTATTAGGCTATTTTGGTCCCAAGACTGTTACCTACAGTTGAAAATTCTTCTAGGAGGCAGAGAAGCAAAGAAGAAGAACAGAATATTAGCTTCATGCTACTGGAAGAAGAACACTGCTACATATTCCTAGTTTTACAAACAACACACCAAGAAAGACATGTGGTACCAGAGGGACACATGGCTGGTATATGACGTATGCTATTGTTCCACAGCCTGCCGCTCATCGCACTTCAGGGTTCTTTCTCAGATTGAGCTGCTGAGCTGAACACAGGTTCTGTCTCCTTTCATGCTTACTTCTCTAGAGACTATGTGTTCTGCTATTTGGAGGAACCAACCTGGTACAGAATGTTCCCTGCATAAGATGCATGTTCAATAAAACAGTAGTGGATGAAAAGCTGTCAGTGACTAGGCAGGTGGAGTGAGTATTCAGGGCATCTGCATCGTGAGCAATTCAGTTCGATACACCCAATTTGTCTTCAGCTCCTGGAAAAAGAACAAGAAACACTGGCCCTCAAGGAGCCCAGAGTCTACTCAGGAAGGTAATTCACAAAGAGTCTTTTGCATAAGATGGAGACAGCACTTAGCACTGAAGGCATAATGAACTGTAAGGGCTGGGGAAGAGCCAAGGAAGTCTTCTAGGAAAAGGCAGGGTTGAGAGATCAACTGGAATTTATCAGCCAAAAAAGGGGGATTAGGGGTTGATGCTGGCACCTAATAAATTGGTTCCGACTCTGTGCTTGTGCCACCTGTCTCAAGAAGGCACATAAGGGGCTTTGCCAATGAAGACAAAGCCAAAATCACACTCTAATTCACTAATTCTCTCCTACAATCTTTCATAGGTCCCACAAGTAAGCCCAAAACTGTAACAAGATAAGCCAAAAGAAGGCAAATCTCCTAAGGCCTTCCCAAAGTGGCTAACCTTTGGCCACTAAAGTGGAGTAAAGTTGTCTCTCTGGATTATGAATCACTAAGGAAAAGGGACTGGGACAGACCAAACAGCCACAGGGCCAGCAGAGCTGAGCAACAAGCATGTTCCTCTTCTATTAAGATCAGATGCTATCAACTGTAGTCTGCTTTCTTTCCTTTATAAGTACAGACACAGAAATGCATTTAAAACATGTTTGAAACATGTACAGGAAAAACACATTAAGATACTTTTATTCTTAGGAGTGTACAAGCATGGTAGGATTTGAAGGCACCTGCTATCAATATATAACATACAAAGTCTTACCTAGAGCCCTTAAATGTTACCAAATGGAACCACATCCTGATCAAAAAAGAGCTTCATAATATTAAATGGAATCATCTTTAGACAGAAAAGAACATTTTCCTCTGGCACTCTAAAGGCAGTAGCATAGGATGTGCAGTTACAGCATTAACATAACTCTCAGTTTACTTTATTTTAAAAGCATGGAGGAAATATCTGATGATGCCTCAAATTTAGCAAACTCAGATTTTTCCCAGCTGGCAGCCTGCAGCTGAAAAGTTAAGTCGTATAAGGCCACATAACCCCCCGTAAGTTTTCTAGATGCTCTAATCTTACCCACAGGTGGATACATTTTAAGCCTGAACAAGATTTTAAGGTGTAGACTGTTAACTACAACCAAGTAGTAAAAGTGTCCAACACGACTTTGACGTTCACTTGGAAAGTAGCACTGATGATTAAAATTTATGTGTACAGAAAGGATTTTAAAACTTAATGCTGAACCCAGGTGCCACTTTAGTCACCATGAAAACTGACAAGTCCAGCTTTTAGACACCACACTTAGCTGGAGGCCCTACAGTTTATTATAAGCTCAGCTCTCAAAGGGTGCGGAGAGAGCAGGCCTAGAAAGGTCTGTGCTTTGGTGGGATGGGAACCTGCCCAGAGAGGTCTAGATCCTGGAAAAGGCTAACATGGCTCTGACTGAGCGACAGGTACGTACTGACGCTCTTTGGGGTCGGGAGCAATCATGAAGAACAAGACCGACTTAACGTGGACCAATGGAAGATAATGGACTGATGTTTAGAGCTCTTGACAGATCAGACCAAAGGTGTGGGCAATAGTACCCGCTGTGACTCACGGATTGGTCCGATGAGGGAATGAGGAACACAGCACCCACGAGATAGGAATAACGCAACCGCTTGCGCTGGATAACTGGAGCCTGTCAGCTCTTCTCTGGAGATTTCACCAGAGAAGTCACAGTGACAGGTTCTACCTGCTGCTCCAACCTAGAGATTCAAATGTACCCCCTGGAGCTGCAGGCACCGCATGGCGACTCGCAGGACCTCTGAGCCTATCCTTGCTGCTGTCTTGCTACACCCTGACGGGCCCTTCCATACTAATCCCTACCTCCTAGTCACTCTGTCCAGGAAGCAACAAGATGAGGCCTTTGTTGCTAACCCCGGCCACCTAGAGGCACCTCAGAACTCGCTGTCTCCTCTGAGGTGAGGAATTACTTAGGTAGTGGGTTCACGGTGCTTCTCCTCCTGCTTCTCTTTTTCAGATTTCTTTCCAAACTTCTCTGCACTTTCTGGCTGGGCCTGGAGAAGTCCCACCGATTCTGCAGTGACAGCAAAGATGGTCGGTGGGGAGCTCAGCTCCTGGCCTTCCCTGCTGTAGGATGCTGACTGTGCTGCAGGGAACGGGGGACTTCGAGCGCCACTGTCCAGTTGTGGAGACTAATTTATGATGGTGGCCTTGCTTGGGCTTCCTTGTCCACTTGCAGCATCAGTCCTGGCCTCTACCCTCCTAAACCCAAGGCTGGTCCATGCATGAGGACCAAATTCAGCTACTTCAAGAAAAGTGGCTTAGGGTTTTGCCTTGCAATGTGGCCAATACGAGGGGCTACTCCATGATACTGAAACATGTAAAAACAGGGGCCCTGGGGGGAAGAAAGGCAGCATCTCCTTCCGGTCTGTGAAGGATTACCCCTAAGTGTCACGCAGGAGACTTGCAGCTGCAAACAGGGCTGCTAATTGACTTCTTCTAACTTAATAACAATTAAGGAGCCTGGTCCATAAATTCCTGTGGTTTAGCCTACATAGGCTTCTTAAAATATATATTAGTCTTTTATATATTCAACAGTGGTTTCTGCCAGATTTGTGAAGTAATAGAAAAAAGTGGTAATAAGTGAAACACATCCTTTGTAACTCATAGGAAAATGATGCCAACATGCGTTTCCTGAGTTCAGTGTCTGTAGAAAAAGAGGTGTAATTTATATAGTTTCATTTATAATGGTGCTAAGTTAATGCTCTTGGCTGCTTTTGACAGAGGCCTTTCCGATCAGACTGCAATGATTTGTTTCTCTGAAACACTTTCCATACTCCAGGACTTTTAATTAGCTTTCTAGAGTGTTTTCCTGATGGACATCACCTCCCTGAAGCCTTGTAAGTTTCCTGTCGTCTGAAAAGGATCAAGTTAACAGGAATTCTTTGAGTTTCAGGCTTTCGGAGGGTCCAAACTAAATTCCAGTTTCATGAGACGGGGCACTATTGCTTACTGAATGTGAGGAGACCCCTCAGCCTACTTCCCAAACCTGCTCAGTGATCTGTCTGCATGTTTTACTTTACAATTGTGAAGGTGTCACTAAAAAGCCATGTTTTTACACAATGATGTCAACTGAGGGTGGTAAGAATACATGAAGTTACAATTACTCATGACCTTGATTTAAGCCATCACTTTCCTAAAGGTTCTGTGGTCAGATAACCTGAGTGCTCCAAGGCTAAACCAGGTTAACCAGATTATCTTTCTGAGAAAGTTTTTAGAGATTTGAATTTGTGTTGTGCATCTTTTAAATTTGCATGATTTACTTTATCACAGAATCTCTCTTCTGGCAAACATCTCATGACATGAAGGTCCCGAAGAACTCACTTTGGGACTTAGGGAGTTAATTCATCAGACAGTGGAGCCCTGGGGGAAGGAGCAGGACCCTTGTCAGGTTGTGAGGGGGGCGGGCTGGGTGTTAACAGATGAGGTGGAGGAGCAGGTGTCAAGGTCGTTTTTGATTAGGGCACAAAACGGACGAAAGGCGTGTCACAAGGGTCACATTGCTATTCTGCTCTGAGAGTTACAAAGAGAAGAGCAGTGGGGCGTGGTGGCTCACGCCTGTAATCCCAGCACTCGGGAGGCAGAGACAGGAGGATTGCTGAGTTCCAGGCTTGCCTGGGCTACATAGTGAGCTCAGGGCCAGCCTGAACTACAAAGTGAGACCCTGTCTCAAAAAAAAAAAAAAAAAAAAAGAAAGAGAAGAGCAGCATGTGACCGAAGGCTGAACATGGCACCCAGGAATTTAGATCCGCCCTCTGCCCTCCACACGCCCATGAGAGCAAGTGGCCGTCTACTCACACTACGTACATGGTCCCTGACTCTGTGACGTCCCTCACTGGTGGAAGTTTGTGGCCAAAGAACTTCAGTGAGACTGTGCTCTCTGGGGCTCTGATCCACGCACTCAGAAAGGATTTTCTAGGGAGGCAGTAGTGAGGGTCTAGCCCAGGGCTTTGTGCCCCCAAAGCAATTGCTCTAACTCTGAGCTATAGTCCACTGCCTCCCCAAGATTTTAACATGGAAAACCCACCAGTGAGTGATGTTATTATGTTATTAGCTTTTGATTGGTCAGTGCCCTTGACCCTCACTATTACTCATTACTCAGAATATTCATTTATTGCTCCCTATTCTCCGGCTCCCACTAGGATTTCAAAACTACAGAGGAGAAGGGTTTATCCCCCCACTTCACAAAAGTGTCAGATACTGCTTTTCAGCAGGAAGCGTGTACAAGAAAGGGCCTCAGGGCACAAGCCCAGAGAACACCAAAACAGCCACACCACAGCCATAAGGGGTGCAGTGAAGAGGCGTGACGCTAACCTCAAATGTCACCACAGCGCTGTGGCGAAGGCTGCCGCGGCAGCCATGAGCAGCTGCCTCCAGGACACAGGTCCGGGGCAAGGAGAAAGTGTGCAGTTGTCAATTCAACCCTTTGGGACCTGGAGCCTGAAAGGGCAGATGTGCTGGAAAGCCACCTAATGAAAGATCTATTTAAGATTACACTGAGAAAAGTCTGTACATGAATAATAGCAAATATTCTTTTTTTTTTTTTTTTGAGACAGGGTCTTGCTTTTGTAGTTCACGCTGGCCCTGAGCTCACTATGGTGCCCAGGCAAGCCGCCGCGAACTCAGCAATCCTCCTGTCCCTGCCTCCCGAGTGCTGGGATGACAGGCGTGAGCCACCACATCCGGCATTGTGGTATGCAGTGTTGATTGCTGGTGGGTGTGTCTCCACGCCCAGCATTATATGTGGTTACCAGGGATCGAACTCAGGACCTTGAGTTTGCGAGGCAGGCGACGGAACCACTGAGCTAACCCTCCCGCCCGCAAATATTCTTTTTGAGTTTTAACAAAACATTAAGTGGGTTAAATAATAGAGCCATTTATGGATGGAACATTTGTACTGTTGCTTTGATCCTGTTTTGTTCTGAATCTACACATTTTCCCCTTTTCTCTTTCTTTTGGTGGTATTAAGAATCAAATCCAGCTGGGCGTGGTGGTTCATGCCTGTAATCCCAGCACTCGGGAGGCAGAGGCAGGAGGATTGCTGAGTTCGAGGCTTGCCTGGGCTACATAG
>PVIC010011044.1:0-41586 GCA_004025085.1 Thryonomys swinderianus
AGCACTTTCCTGCTCTTAGCCATGTATTGCAAAACACAAGAGTTTGTTCCTTTAGAATACCTTTGTGAGAGGTAGTGAAAGTCATATTATTACGTCACAATCGCATTGTAGAAACGCATCCTGGTGCACTGCTCGGTGTGTTGGGATGGTAAGAGCCTGAAGACGGAGGTGGAAAATGCCTGTTTTCCACATCAATTTCTTGGATAACACCTAATTCCAACATGCCTCTCTTTTCTAGCCAAATATTAGCAATTGAAGTGGAGAATCTGGGATTCCCCATGGTTAATCTCCCCAAGCAAATGCTGGAATTCACACCGTGTTGCTATAAACTGGTTTGGAGAATCTGAGTAGGTCTGTACTCACTGCTCACTCTGTGCCTTATTTGCAAATGTAAGAACAAATTGATTCTCCTTGTTCCCTGGGCCAGGGAAGAACGGTGGCTTCTTATTAAAATCCTGCACTCACTTGACACAAAAAAAATGCAGAAACTGACGTAATGTTCTAATTGTTAGAATCTGAGTGGAGAAAAGCACACTGCCTCCTTCGGAAATCTCTGTAGTAGGAGTGCTATTGCACGGGTGGATATCTCCTTTGACCACAAGTTCCTTTCAAGCGAATGGTAGCGGGCATCATATTCGTAGATGACTCTGCCAAGTCAAAACACCTGGAACTGAGACCTGCTTTTGGTGAAGTCAGTTTCAGTATCGGAGGGGAAATTACTTCCATCCTTCTCTTTGTCGTTCACCGCCAGGAGACAAGCGTTTGTTCCTTTAGAGTACCTTTGTCTGCGGTAGTGAAAGAACAATTATGATGTCATAATTCCATTCCAAAAATGAATCCTTCCACACTGCTATGTGTTTTTGGACCATTAGAGCCTGAAGATGAAGGTGGAAAATGCCTGTTTTCCACAAGAAAATTTTGGATCACACCTAAATGCCAGGTGCCTCTCTTTTCTAGCAACATCCTAGCAAGTTAATTGGAGTGGCTGGGATCTCATGGGCTGAATCCCCTCATGCAAACCTGGAATTCACACCATGTTGAATAAACTGATTTTCAGAATCTGAGTGGGACTACACACCCTGTTCACTATGTGAATTATTTTCAAGTGTATTAACAGATTGAATATCCATGTTCCCTCTGCCTGAGGAGAAATCTGCCTTATTATTCAATTCCTGCACTCTTTGTAAGGGCACACGTTGGAGAAACAGTGGTAATGTTCTTATGGTTAGAATATGAATGAAGAAAAGCACACTGCGTCCTTCATAAATCTCAAGACTATTAGTGCTATTCCACGGGTAGATATCTACTATTGACCACAAGCTATATCCAAGCGAATGGAAGATGCAGTGCTATTCATTGATTACACCGTCAAAGAGAAACATCTGGAACTCAGACCTGCTTCTTGTGAAGTCAGTTTCAGGAACGGAGTGGAAATTACTACCACCTATCTCTTTGCCGTTTATGCCAGGAGGCAAGACTTGTTCCTTTTTTTTTTTTTTCTTTCTTTTTTGAGACAGGGTATCGCTTTGTAGTTCAGGCTGGCCCTGAGCTCTATATGGTGCCCACGAGCCACAACGAACTCAGGAATCCTCCTGTCTCTGCCTCCCGAGAGCTGGGATTACAAGCGTGAGCCACCACGCCCAGCATTATATGTGGTAACCGGGGATCGAACTCAGGTCCTTACGCTTGCGAGGCAGGTGCCGGAACCACTGAGCAAACCCTCCTGCCCCAAGAGTTTGTTCCTTTTGAGTACCTTTGTCTGCCTTAGGGAAAGTCCAATTATGGGGTCATAATCCCATTGTTGAAAGTGTCCTTGCACATTGCTATGTGTGTTTGGATCGTTAGAGCCTGCAGACAGAGGTGGGAAATGCCTGTTTTCCACATGAAAATTTTGGATCACACCTATTTGCCAGATACGTGTATTTTCTAGCAATACGCAAGGAAGGGAAAGGAAGTAGCTGGGATATCAGGGGCTTAACCTCCCCAAGCAAAGGCTTGAATTCACACAGTGTAGCTATAAACTGATTTTCAGAATCTGAGTGGGACTGTACTCCCTGCTCACTGTGGAAATTATTTCCAAGCCTAGGAACAGATTGATTCTCCATGTCCCATGTGCCTGAGGAGAACTCTGCCTTATTATGGAAATCCCACACTCTTTGTACGGGCACACGGTGGAGAAACAGTGGTAATGTTCTTCTTCTTAGAATGTGAATGAAGAAAAGCACACTGCGTCTTTAATAAAAGTAAAGACTAGGAGTGCTCTTCCAAGGGTGGATATCTCCTTTTGACCACAAGCTCCATTCAAGGGAATGGCAGCTGGAGTGATATTCATAGATTACTCCCTCAAAGAGAAACACCTGGAACTCACACCTGCTTTTGGTGAAGTCAGTTTCAGGAACGGAGAGGAAGTCAGCACGTTCCTGCTCTTAGCTATGTACTGCAAAACCCCAGAGTTGGTTGCTTTAGACTACCTTTGTGAGAGGTAGTGAAAGTCCTATTATTACGTCACAATCGCATTGTAGAAACGAGTCCTGGTGCACTGCTCGGTGTGTTGGGATAGTTAGAGCCTGAAGACAGAAGTGGAAATGCCTGTTTTCCACATCAATTTCTTGGATAACACCTAATTCCAACATGCCTCTCTTTCCTAGCCATATATTTGCAATTGAAGTGGACAATATGGGATTCCCCAGGCTTAATCTCCCCAAGCAAAAGCTGGAATTCACACCGTGCTGCTATAAACTGTTTTTGAGAATCTGAGCTGGACTTTACTCACTGCTCACTCTGTGCCTTATTTGCAAGAGTAAGAAAAGATTGATTCTCCTTGTTCCCTGTGCCGGGGAAGAATTGTGTCTTCTTCTTAAATACCGTATTCAATGTACGCACAAAAAATGGAGAAACAGACGTAATGTTCTAACGGTTAGAATCTGAGTGGAGAAAAGCACACTGCCTCCTTCGGAAATCTCTGTAGTAGGAGTGCTATTCCATGGCTGGATATCTCATTTTTACCAAAGTTCCATTCAAGCGAATGGCAGCTGGTCTCATATATGTAGATTACTCCGCCAAATCAAAACACGGGGAAATGAGACCTGCTTTTGGTGAAGACAGTTTCAGGAACGGAGGGGAAATTACTTCCACCCTTCTCTTCGTCGTTCACAGCCAGGAGACAAGCGTTTGTTCCTTTAGAGTACCTTTCACTGCGGTAGTGAAAGAACAATTATGACGTCATAATTCCATTGCCGAAACGAGTCCTTCCGCATGGCTATGTGTTTTTGGATCATTAGAGACTGAAGATGGAGGTGGAAAATGCCTGTTTTCCACATGAAAAGCTTGGATCACACCTACTTGCCAGATGCCTCTCTTTTCTAGCAACATCCTAGCAAGTTAAATGGATTAGCTGGGATATCCTGGGCTTAATCACGGCATGCAAAAGCTGGAGTTCACACTGTGTTGGGTAAACTGATTTGCAGAATCTGAGTGGGATTCTACTCCCTGCTAACTCTGTGAATTTTTTTCAAGTGTAGGAACAGATTGATTATCCATGTTCTTTGTGCGTGAGGAGAACTCTGCATTATGATTGAAATGCCGCCCTCTTTGTACGGACACATGGTGGAGAAAGAGTGGTAATGTTCTGATGGTTAGAATATGAATGAAGAAAAGCACACTGCATCCTTCATAAGTCTCCAGACTAGCAGGGCTCTTCCATGGGTGGATATCCCCTTTTGACCACAAGCTTCATTCAAGCGAATGTCAGCTGGAGTAATATTCATAGATTACTCCCTCAAAGAGAAACACCTGGAATTTTTTTTTTTTTTTTTTTTTTTTTTTTTTTTTTTTTTTTTTTTTTTTTTTTTTTTTTTTGCTTTTTGGAGACAGGGTCTTGCTTTGTAGTTCTGGCTGTCCCTGAGCTCACTACGGTGCCCAGGCAAGGCGCCACGAACTCAGGAATCCTCCTGTCTCTGCCTCCCGAGTGCTGGGATTACAGGTGTGAGCCACTACGCCCAGCATTATATGTGGTAACTGGGGATCGAACTCAGGTCCTTACGCTTGTGAGGCAGGCGCCAGAACCACTGAGCTAACCCTCCGGCCCAAGAAACACCTGGAATTTATACCTGCTTATTGTGAAGTCGTTTTGTGGAACGCAGTGGAAATTAGCAGCTCCCTGCTGTTAGCACTTTACTGCCAGGGCGCAAGAGTTTGTGCCTTTAGATTACTTCTGTCTGCGGTCGTGAAATTCCTATTATGACATCAAAATCGCATTGTAGGAACGAGTCCTTTACACTGCTATGTGCGTTCGGACCATTGGAGCTTGAGGAGAGAGGTGGAAAATACCTGTTTTCCACGTCAATGTCGTTGATAACACCTAATTCCAACATGCCTCTCTTTTCTAGCCCAATATTAGCAATTGAAGTGGAGAATCTGGAATACCCACGGCTTAATCTCCAAGCAAAAGCTGGAATTCATACCGTGTTGCCCTAAACTGATTTTGAGAATGTGACTGTGTCTATACTCCCTGCCACCTCTGTGCCTGATTTGCAAGTGCATGATCAAATTGATTTTCCTTCTACCATGTGCCGGGTGAGAACTGTGGATTCTTATTAAAATCCCACACTCTTTGTAGGGCCAAAAGGTGGAGAAACACATGTAATGTTCTCATGGATAGTATCTCAATAGAGAAAAGCACACTGCCTCCTTCAGAAGTCTCTGTACTACGAGTGTTATTCCACGGGTGGATATCTCCTTTTGACCACAAGTTCCATGCAAGCGCATGGCAGCTGGTGTCATATTCTTAGAATACTCTGCCAAATCAAAACACTTGGAACTGAGACCTGCTTTTGGTGAAGTAAGTTTCAGCAACGGAGGGGAAATTACTACCATCCTACTCTTTGTCGTTCACCACCAGGAGACAAACATTTGTTCATTTAGAGTGCCTTTGTCTGCAGTAGTGAAAGAACAATTATGAGGTCATAATTCCGTTGCAGAAACGAGTCATCCCGCACGCTATGTGTTTTTGGACCATTAGAGCCTGAAGATGGAGGTGGAAAGTGCCTGTTTTCCACATGAAAAGCTTGGATCACACCTAATTGCCAGATGCCTCTGTTTTCTAGCTACATCCTAGCCAGTTAAATGGTGTAGCTGGGATATCAGTGGCTTAATCACCCCATGCAAAAGCTGGAATTCACACCGTTTTGGATACACTGATTTTCAGAATCTGAGTGGGACTGTACTCCCTGCTCACTCTGTGAATTGTTTTCAAGTTTAGGAACACATTGAATATCCATGTTCCCTGTGCCTGAGGAGAACTCTGCCTTATTATTGAAATCCCGCACTCTTTGTACGGGCACACAGTGGAGAAACGGTGGTAATGTTCTGATGGTTTGAATATGAAAGTAGAAAAGCACACTGCATCCTTCATAAATCTCAAGACTAGGAGTGCTATTCCATGGCTGGATATCTCCTTTTCCCCACCAGCTATATTCAAACGAATAGCATTTGCAGTGATATTCATAGATTACTCCCTCAAAGAGAAACACCTGGAACTCATACCTGCTTCTTGTGAACTCAGTTTCAGGAACCGAGTGGAAATTACTACCACCTTTCTCTTTGGCATTTATGCCAGGAGGCAAGACTTTGTTCATTTAGAGTACCTTTGTCTGCAGTAGGGCAAGTCCAATTATGACATCATAATCGCTTTGTAGAAACGAGTCCTTGCACACTGCTATGTGTGTTGGGATCCTTAGAGCCTACAGACAGAGTGGGAAAATGCCTGTTTTCGACATGAAAGTCTTGGATCACACTGATTTGCCAGATTCCTCTATTTTCTAGCAATATCCAAGGAAGTGAAAGGAAGTAGCTGGGATATCAGGGGCTTAATCTCCCCAAGCAAAAGCTTGAATTCACAGAGTGTAACTATAAACGAATTTTCAGAATCTGAATGGAACTGTACTCCCTGCTCACTGTGTAAATTATTTTCAAGGGTAGGGACAGATTGATTTTCCATGTTCCCTGTGTCTGAGGAGAACTCTGCCTTATTATGGAAATCCCGCACTCTTTGTATGGGCAAAAGGTGGAGAAACAGTGGTAATGTTCTTATTCTTAGAATCTGAATGAAGAAAAGCACACTGCATCCTTCGTACATGTAATGATTAGGAGTGCTCTTCCATGCGTGGATACCTCCTTTTGAACACAAGCTCCATTCAATTGAATGGCAGCTGGCGTCATATTCGTAGATTACTCCGCCAAATCAAAACTCCTGGAACTGAGACCTGCTTTTTTTTTTTTTTCTTTTTGGAGACAGGGTCTTGCTTTGTAGTTCAGGCTGGCCCTGAGCTCACTATGGTGCCCAAGCAAGCTGCCGCGAACTCAGCAATCCTCCTGTCTCTGCCTCCCGAGTGCTGGGATTACAGGCGTGAGCCACCACGCCCAGCATTATATGTGGTAACCGGGGATCGAACTCAGGTCCTTACGCTTGCGAGGCAGGCGCCGGAACCACTGAGCTAATCCTCCGGCAACTGAGACCTGCTTTTGCTGAAGTCAGTTTCAGGAACGGAGGGGAAATTACTACCACCCTACTCTTTGTCGTTCACCGCCAGGAGACAAACGTTTTTTCCTTTAGAGTACCTTTGTCTGCGGTAGTGAAAGAACAATTATGGCGTCATAATTCCATTGCAGAAACGAGTCCTCACGCACGGTATCTGTTTTTGGATCATTAGAGCCTGAAGATGGACGTGGAAATTGCCTGTTTTCCACATGAAAAGCTTGGATCGCACCTAATTGCCAGAGGCCTCTGTTTTCTAGCAACATCCTAGCAAGTTAAATGGAATAGCTGGGATATCAATGGCTTAATCACCCCATGCAAAAGCTGGAATTCACACCGTGTTGGATAAACTTATTTTCAGATTCTGAGTGGGACTGTACTCCATGCTCACTCTGTGAATTATTTTCAAGTGTAGGAACACATTGAATGTCCATGTTCCCTGTGCCTGAGGAGAACTCAGCGTTATTATTGAAATCCTGCACTCTTTGTACGGGCACACAGTGGAGAAACAGTGGTAATGTTCTGATGGTTTGAATAGGATGGAAGAAAAGCACACTGCATCCTTCATAAATCTCATGACTAGGAGTCCTATTCCACGGGTGGATATCTCTTTTTCACCACCAGCTATATTAAAGTGAATGGCAGATGCAGTGATATTCATAGATTACTCCCACAAAGAGAAAAACCTGGAACTCAGACCTACTTCTTGTGAAGTCAGTTTCAGGAACATAGTGGAAATTACTACCACCTCCTTCTTTGTCGTTTATGTCAGGAAGCAAGACTTTGTTCATTTACAGTACCTTTTTCTACGGTAGGAAAAGTCCAATTATATTGTTATAATCCCGTTGTAGAAACGAGTCCTTGCGCACTTCTATGTGTGCTGGGATCGTTAGAGCCTGCAGACAGTGTTGCAAAATGCCTGTGTTCCACATGAATGGCTTGGATCACACTGATTTGCCAGATTCCTCTCTTTTCTAGGAATATACAAGGAAGTGAAAGCAAGTAGCTGGGATATCAGGGGCATAATCTCCCCAAGCAAAAGCTTGAATTCACATAATGTAGCTATAAACGGATTTTCAGAATCTGAGTGGAACTGTACTCCCTGCTCACTCTGTAAATTATTTTCAAGAGTAGGGACAGATTGATTTTCCATGTTCCCTGTGCCTGAGGAGAACTCTGCCTTATTATGGAAATCTCACACTCTTTGTATGGGCAAATGGTGGAGAAACTGTGTTAATGTTCTTATTCTTAGAATCTGAATGAAGTAAAGCACACTGCATCCTTCGTAAAAGTAATGAGTAGGAGTGCTCTTCCATGGGTGGATAGCTCCTTTTGACCACAAGCTCCATTCAAGTGAATGGCAGCTGCAGAGATACTCATAGATTGCTCCGTCAAAGAGAAACACCTGGAACTCACACCTGCTTATTGTGAAGTCAGTTTGAGGAACGGAGTGGAAATTAGCACCTCCCCGCTGTTAGCCATATACTGCAAGGACGCAAGCGCTTGTGCATTTAGACTACCTTTGTCTCCGGTAGTGAAATTCCTATTATGAGATCACACTCGCATTGTAGAGACGAGTCCTGGTGCACTGCTATATGTGTATATAACGTTAGAGCCTGAAGACAGAGGTGGTAAATGCCTGTTTTCCACATCAATTTCTTGGATAACACCTAATTCCAACATGCCTCTCTTTTCTAGCCAACTATTAGCAATTGAAGTGGAGAATCTGGAATACCCGGGGCATAATCTCCAAGCTAAAGCTGGAATTCACACCGTGTTGCTATAAATTGATTTTGAGAATGTGACTGGAACTGTACTCACTTCTCACTCTGTGCCTTATTTGCAAGTGTATGAACAAATTGATTCTCCGTGTTCCCTGTGCCGGTGGAGAACTATAGCTTCTTATTAAAATCCCGCACTCTTTGTGTGGCCAAAAGTTGGAAAAAACAGACTTAATGTTCTAATGGATAATATCTGAATGGAGAAAAGCACACTGCCTCCTTCAGAAATCTCTGTACTACGAGTGCTATTCCACGGGTGGATATCTCCTTTTGACCACAAGTTCCATTCAAGTGAATGGCAGCTGGCCTCATATTCCTAGATTACTCTGCCAAATCAAAACACCTGGAACTGAGACCTGCTTTTGGTGAAGTCAGTTTCAGTAACGGAGGGGAAATTACTACAACCCTACTCTTTGTCTTTCACTGCCAGGAGACAAACGTTTGTTCCTTTGGAGTACCTTTGTCTGCAGTAGTGATAGCACAATTATGACGTCATAATTTCGTTGCAGAAACGAGTCCTCAGGCACGCTATGTGATTTTGGACCATTAGAGCCTGAAGATGGAGGTGGAAATTGCCTGTTTTCCACAAGAAAATGTTGGATCACAACTAATTGTCAGATGCCACTGTTTCGTAGCAATATCCTAGCAAGTTAAAAGGAGTAGCTGGGACATTAATGGCTTAATCACCCCATGCAAAAGCTGGAATTAACACCGTGTTGGATCAACTGATTTTCAGAATCTGAGTGGGACTGTACTCCCTGCTCACTCTGTGAATTATTTTCAAGTGTAGGAACACATTGAATATCCATGTTCCCTGTGCCTGAGGAGAACTCTGCCTCATTATTGAAATCGCGCACTCTTTATACAGGCACACGGTGGAGAAACAGTGGTAATGTTCTGATGGTTTGAATATGAAAGTAGCAAAGCACACTGCATCCTTCATAAA
This sequence comes from Thryonomys swinderianus, assembly GCA_004025085.1. Classification (NCBI taxonomy): domain Eukaryota; kingdom Metazoa; phylum Chordata; class Mammalia; order Rodentia; family Thryonomyidae; genus Thryonomys; species Thryonomys swinderianus. Next base: position 9,263 of record PVIC010011044.1, read on the forward strand.
TCTCAAGACTAGGAGTGCTATTCCACAGGTGGATATATCCTTTTGAACACCAGCTACATTCAAGCGAATGGCAGATGCAGTGATATTCATAGATTACTCCCTCAAAGAGAAACACCTGGAACTCAGACCTGCTTCTTGTGAAGTCCGTTTCAGGAACCGAGTGGAAATTACTACCACCTTTCTCTTTGTTGTTTATGCCAGGAGGCAAGACTTTGTTCATTTACAGTATCTTTGTCGGTGGTAGGGAAAGTCCAATTATGACATCTTAATCCCATTGTAGAAACGAGTCCTTGTGCACTGCTATGTGTATTGGGTTTGTTAGACCCTGCAGACGGAGTTGGAAAATGCCTGTTTTCCACATGAAAGGCTTGGATCACACTGATTTGCCAGATACCTCTATTTTCTAGCAATATCCATTGAAGTGAAAGGAAGTAGCTGGGATATCCCTCAAAGAGAAACACCTGGAACTCACACCTGCTTATAGTGAAGTCCATTTGAGGAACGGAGAGGAAATTAGCACCTCCCTGCTCTTAGCCATTTACTGCAAGGAGGCAAGTGTTGGTTCCTTTAGACTACCATTGTCGGCCGTAGTGAAAGTCCTATTATGACATCACAATCGCTTTGTAGATACTAGTCCTGGCACACTGCTATGTGTGTTTGGACCTTTAGCGCCTGAAGACAGAGGTGGAAAATGCCTGTTTTCCACATCAATTTCTTGGAAAACACCTAATTCCAACATGCCTCTCTTTTCTAGCCAACTATTAGCAATTGAAGTGGATAATCTCGAATACCCGGGGATTAATCTCCAAACAAATGCTGGAATCCACACGGTGTTGCTATAAACTGATTTTGAAAATGTGACTGGGACTGTACTCCCTGCTCACTCTGTGCCTTATTTGCAAGTGTATGAACAAATTGATTCTCCTTGTTCCCCGTGCCAGGGGAGAACTGTGGCTTCTTATTAAAATCCTGCAGTCTTTGCATGTCCAAAAGGTGGAGAAACATACATAATTTTCTAAAGGATACAATCTGAATGGAGAAAAGCACACTGCCTCCTTAAGAAATCCCTGTACTATGAGTGCTATTCCACGGGTGGATATCTCCTTTTGACCAAAAGTTCCATTCAAGCGAATGGCAGCTGGTGTCACATTCCTAGATTACTCCGCCAAATCAAAACACCTGGAACTGAGACCTGCTTTTCGTGAAGTCAGTTTCAGGAACGGAGGGGAAATTACTACCACCATTCCCTTTGTCTTGCACCACCAGGAGACAATCGTTTGTTCCTTTAGAGTACCTTTGTGTGTGGTAGTGAAAGAACAAATATGAGTCATAATTCCATTGCAGAAACGAGTTCTTCCGCACAGCTATTTGTTTTTGGACCATTAAAGCCTGAAGATGGAGGGGGAAAATGCCCTTTTTCCACATGAAAATCTTAGATCATACCTCATTGCCAGATGCCTCTGTTTTCTAGCAACATCCTAGCCAGTTAAATGGAGTAGCTGGGATATCATGGGCTTAATCACGCCATGCAAAATTTGGAATTCACACAGTGTAGCTATAAACTAATTTTGAGAATGTGAGTGGGACTGTACTCCCTGCTCACTCTGTGAATTATCTTCAAGTGTAGGACCACATTGAATATCCATGTTCCCTGTGCCTGAGGAGAACTCTGCTTTATTAATGTAATCTCGCACTCTTTGTACGGGCACATGGTGGAGAAACACTAGTAATGTTCTGATGGTTAGAATATGAATGAAGAAAAGCACACTGCGTCCTTCATAAATCTCAAGACTAGGTGTGCTATTCCATGGGTGGATGTCTCCTTTTGACGAATAGCTATATTCAAGGGAATGCAGAAGGAGTGATATTCATACATTACTCCCTCAAAGAGGAACTCCTGGAAATCAAACCTGCTTCTTGTGAAGTCAGATTCAGAAATGCAGTGGAAATTACTACGACCTTTATCTTTGCAGTTTACGCCAGGAGGCAAGACTATGTTCCATTACAGTACCGTTGTCTACGGTGGTGAATGTCCAATTATGATGTCATAATCCTGTTGTAGAAAAGAGTCCTTGCTAAGTGCTATGTTTGTTTGCATCATTAGAGCCTGCAGACAGAGGGGGAAAATGCCTGTTTTCCACATGAAAGGATTGGATCACACCTAATTGCCAGATACCTCAATTTTCTAGGTATATCCAAGGAAGTGAAAGGAAGTAGCTGGGATATCCTGGGCTTAATAAACCCATGCAAAAGCTGGAATTCACACTGTGTTGCAAAAATTGATTTCAGCAAGTCGTTCTGAATTCCAACTCCTTGTTTGGTGGAGAAACATCCTCTCATCGCACACTCTCCCATAGGCTTCAATGGAACCAGCAGTTAAAGGGAGAAATGAAGCAGGCAAGCTACACTCTAGGCTGGCCAATTTTAAAGCAAGCCCTGTGCTTCTCTCGCATTACAGTATATACATTTGATCAATAGGTGTGGTTCTCCTGCGCTTGACCTTATAGAAAGAGAGAGATCTATTCCTAAGCGACTTTTTTTTTTACCTAAGGCTCAGGGAACCTGCAGGAATAAACTGCAGTTGCTCGGGGACAAAAAGGGACACAGAGTGTTGGGTGTGAAGTGCAATGCAGTTTCTGAAGCTAAGATCAGAGCAGAACGTTCTGAGTTCCAGCTGCTTGTTTGGTGAAGAAAGATGCTGTTATCATTTCCCTTCCCAATGGTTTCCATGGAGCTTGCAGGAACAAATACTTGTTTCTCTAAGAAAGAAAGGGCTCCAGAGGGCTCCATGTAGGCTTCAATTCAGTTTCTGAAACTGAGTTGACAGCATGACGTTCTGGGTTCCAGCTGCTTGTTTAGTTGTGAAACCTGCTGTTGGGCCACTCTTTTCCTTTGGTTTCATTGGAGCTTGCAGGAACAAACACTTGTTTCTCTGAGAAAACAAGGGCTACGGAGCTCACCGTGTAGGCTTGAATTCAGTTTCTGAAACTGAGTTTACAAGAGTACGATCTGAGTTCCAGTTCCTTGATTGGTGGAGAAACCTGCTGTTAGGACACACCCTCCCATTGGTTTCAATGGATCTTGCAGGAACAAACAGTTTTTTCTCTGAGAAAACAAGTGCTATGGAGCTCAACATGTAGACTTGAATTCAGGTTCTGACACGGAGGTGACAGCAGGACGTTCTGAGTTCCAGCTACTTGTTTGGTGGAGAAAACTAATCTCATCCCACACTCTCCCATAGCCTTCAATGGAACCAGCAGCTAAAGCAGAAATGAAGCCGGCAAGCTGCACTTTAGGCTAGCCAATTATAAATCAAGACTGTGCTTCTCTTGCATTACAATGTATCCATATGAACAACAGCTGTGGTTCTCTGGTGCTTGACCCTGTAGAGAGAGTGATCTATTCCTAAGTGGCCTTGTTTTACCTAAGGCCCAGGCAACATTCAGGAATAAACTACAGTGGCTCTGGCATAAAAGGGGACACAGAGTGTTGGGTGTGAAGTGCAATGCAGTTTCTCAAGCTGAGATCAGAGCAGATCGTTCTGAGTTCCAGCTGCTTGTTTGGGGAAGAAAGCTGCTGTTATCCATTCCTCTCCCAATGGTTCCAATGGAGCTTGCAAGAAAAAAACACTTGTTTCTCTTAGAAAGAAAGGGCTCCAGAGGGCTCCATGTAGGTTTCCATTTAGTTTCAGAAACTGAATTGACAGCAAGACATTCTGAGTTCAAGCTCCTTCTTTGGCCGAGAAACCTGCTGTTAGGCCACGCCTTCCCTTTGGTTTCAATGGAGCTTGCAGGAACAAACAGTTGTTTCTGTCAGAAAACAAGTGTTATGAGGCTCACCATGTAGGTTTGAATTCAGTTTCTGAAACTAAGTTTACAACACCACGATCTGAGTGCCAGCTCCTTGTTTGGTGTAGAAACCTGCAATTAGGTTACATCCTACATTTGGTTTCAATCTACCTTGCAGGAACAAACAGTTGTTTTTCTGAGAAAACAAGGGCTACATGGCTCACCTTGTAGGCTTGAATTCAGGTTATGAACCTGAGCTGATGGCAGGACATTCTGTGTTCCAGCTCCTTGTTTGGTGGAGAAACCTCCTCTCATCTGACACACACCCTAGCCTTCAATGGAAATAACAGCTAAATTGAGAAATAAACCGGCAAGCTGCCCTCTGTGCTGGTGGCTTCTACAGCAAGCCCTGTGCTTCTCTCCCATTACAATGTATCAATTTGAACAATAGGTGCAGTTCTCCTGTGCTTGACCTTATAGACAGTGTGATCTATTCCTAAGCGGCCTTCTTTGACCTAAGGCCGGCGCAACCTACTGAAGTAAACTGCACTTGCTCTGGCATAAAAGGGGACACAGTGTGTTGGGTGTGAAGTGCAATGCAGTTTCTGCAGCTGAGATCAGAGCAGAACGTTCTGAGTTCCAGCTGCTTGTTTGGTGAGGAAAGATGCTATTATCTATTCCCCTCCCAATTGTTTCAATGGAGCTTGCAGGAACAAACAGTTGTTTCTCTAAGAAGGAAAGGGCTCCAGAGCGCTCCATGTAGGCTTCAATTCAGTTTCTGAAACTGAGTTGACAGCAAGATGTTCTGAGTTCCAGCTCCTTCTTTAGTTGTGAAACCTGCTGTTGGGGCGCACTCTTCCAGTGGAGATTGCAGGAACAAACAGTTGTTTCTCTGAGAAAACAAGGGCTACAGAGCTCATCATGTAGGCTTGAATTCAGTTTCTGAAACTGAGTTTACAACAGTACGATCTGAGTTCCAGCTCCTTGTTTAGTGGAGAAATCTCCTCTCATCCTGCACTCTCCCTTAGGCTTCAATGGAACCAGTGCCTAAAGGGAGAAATGAAGAAGGCAAGCTGCACTCTAGGCTGGCCGATTCTAAATCAAGCCCTTGCGTCTCTCACATTACAATGTATCCATTTGAGCAATAGCTGCGGTTCTCCTGTGTTTGACCTTATAGAGAGAGTGATATATTCCTAAATAGCCTTGTTTTACCTAAGGCCCAGGCAACCTGCAGGAATAAACTGCAGTTACTCTGGCCTAAAAGGGGACACAGAGTGTTGGGTGTGAAGTGCAATGTAGTTTCTGAAGCTGAGATCAGAGTACAATGTTCTGAGTTCCAGCTGCTTGTTTGGTGAAGAAAGCTGCTATTATCCATTACTCTCCCAATGGTTTCAATGGAGATTGCAGGAACAAACACTTGTTTCTCTAAGAAAGAAAGGGCTCCAGAGGGCTCCATGTAGGCTTCCATTCAGTTTCAGAAACTGAATTGTCAGCAAAACGTTCTGAGTTCCAGCTCCTTGTTTGCTGGAGAAACCTGATGTTAAGCCACACTATCCCATTGGTTTCAACGGAGCTTTCAGGAACAAACACTAGTTTCTCTGAGAAAACAAGGGCTAGGGAGCTCAGCGTGTATGCTTGAATTCAGTTTCTGAAACTGAGTTTACAACAGGACTATCTGAGTTCCAGCTCCTTGTTTGGTGGAGAAATCTGCTGTTAGGCCACACCCTCGCATTGGTTTCAAAGGAGCTTGCAGGAACAAACACGAGTTTCTCTGAGAAAACAAGGGCTACTGAGCTCACCGTGTAGGCTTGAATTCAGTTTCTGAAATAGAGTTTGCAACAGGACTATCTGAATTAAACCTCCTTGTTTGGTGGAGAAACCTGCTGTTAGGCCATGCCTCAATTTGTTTCCAAAGGAGCTTGCAGGAAAAAAATGTTGTTTCTCTAAGAAAGAAAGGGCCAAAGAGGCCTCCATATAGGCTTCAGTTCACTTTCTGAAACTGCATTGACAGCAAGACATTCTGAGTTCCAGCTCCTTGTGCAGTTGAGAAACCTATTATTAGGCCCCACTCTCCCTTTGGTTTCAGTTTAGCTTGCCTTAACAAACACTTGTTTCTCTGAGAAAACAAGGGCTACGGAGCTCAACGTGTAGGCTTGAATTCAGTTTCTGAATCTGAATTTACGAGAGGAGGTTCTGAGTTCCAGGTCCTTGTTTGGTGGAGAAAGATGCTTTCATCCCACACTCTCCAATAGACATCAGTGGAACCAGTGGCTAAATGGAGAAATACAGCCTGCAAGCTGCACTCTAGGCTGGCCGCTCCTAAAGCAAGCTCTGTGCTACTCGTGCATTATATTGTAACTATTTGAACAATAACTTTGGTTCCCCTGTGCTTTTTCTTACAGAGAGAGTGATCTATTCCTAAAGGGCCTTGATTTACCTAAGGCCATGGCAACCTGCAGGAATAAACTGCAGTTGCTCTAGCATAAAAGGGGACACAGAGTGTTGGGTGTGAAGTGCAATGCAGTTTCTGAAGCTGAGATCAGAGCAGAACGTTCTGAGTTCCAGCTGCTTGTTTGATCAATAAAGTTGCTGTTATCCATTCCTCTCCCAATGGTTTCAATGGAGCTTGCAGGAATAAACACTTGTTGCTCTTAGAAAACAAGGGCTGCGGAGCTCAACGTGTAGGCTTGAATTCATTTTCTGAAACTGAGTTTACAACAGGATGATCTGAGTTCCAGCTCCTTTTTTGGAGGAGAAACCTGCTATTAGGCCACACCCTCCCTTTGGTTTCAAAGGAGCTTTCAGGAACAAACAGTTGTTTCTCTGAGAAAACACGGGCTATGTAGCTCACCATGTAGTCTTGAATTCAGGTTCTGCCACTGAGTTGACAGCAGGACATTCTTAGTTCCTGCTCCTTGTTTGTTGGAGAAACCTGCTGTTAGGCACACTGTCACATTGGTTTCAATGGAGCTTGCAGGAACTAACAGTTGTTAATCTGAGACAACATGGGGTACAGAGCTCACCATGTAGACTTGAATTCAGGTTCTAACACTGAGTTAACAGCTGGACGTTCTGATTTCCAGCTCCTTGTTTGGTGGAGAAACCTCCTCTCATCCCACACTCTCCCATAGGCTTCAATGGATCCAGCGGCTAAAGGGAGAAATGAAGCCGGCAAGCTGCACTCTTGGCTGGCCGCTTCTAAAGCAAGCCCTGTGCTTCTCCCGCATTAGAATGTATCCATTTGAACAATAGCTGCGCTTCTCCTGTGCTTAACGTTACAGAGACAGTGATCCATTCCTAAGCGGCCCTGTTTTACCTAAGGACCAGGCAACCTGCAGGAATAAACTGCAGTTGCTCTGGCATAAAAGGGGACACAGAGTGTTCAGTGTGAAGTGCAATGCAGTTTCTGAAGCTGAGATCTGAGCAGAATGTTCTGAATTCCAGCTGCTTGTTTGGTGAATAAAGCTGCTGTTATCCATTCCTCTCTCAATGGTTTCAATAGAGCTTGCAGCAACAAACACGTGTTTCTCTAAGAAAGAAAGGGCTCCTGAGAGGTCAGTGTAGGCTTCAATTCAGCTTCAAAACTGAGTTGACAGCTAGACCTTCTGAGTTCCAACTCCTTGTTTGGTGGAGAAACCATCTGTTAGGCCACACTCTACCATTGGTTACAATGGAGCTTGCAGGATCAAATAGTTGTGTCGCTGAGAAAAAAAGGGCTATGGAGCTAACCATGTAGGCTTGAATTCAGTTTCTGAAACTGAGTTTACAACAGGACTATCTGAGTTCCAGCTCCTTGTTTGGTGTTGTTAGGCACCTGCTGTTAGGCACACCGCCCAATTGCTTTCAATGGAGCTTGCAGGAACAAACAGTTGTTAATCTTAGAAATCAAGGGCTACAGAGCTCAACATGTAGACTTGAATTCAGGTTCTGACACTGAGTTGACAGCAGGAAGTTCTGATTTCCAGCTCATTGTTTGGTGGAGAAACCTCCTCTCATCCCACACTCTCCCTTAGGCTTCAATGGAACCAGCGGCTAAAGGGAGAAATCAAGCCGTCAAGGTGCACTCTAGGCTGGCCGATTCTAAATCAAACCCTGTGCTTCACTCGCATTAGAATGTACCATTTGAATAATAGCTACGGTTCTCCTGTGCTTGACATTATAGAGACAGTTTTCCATTCCTAAGCGGCCTTGTTTTACCTAAGGCCCAGGCAACTTGCAGGTATAAACTGCAGTTGCTCTGGCACAAAATGGGACACAGTGTGTTGGGGGTGAAGTGCAATGCAGTTTCTCAAGCTGAGATCAGAGCAGAATGCTCTGAGTTCCAGCTGCTTGTTTTGTGAACAAAGCTGCTGTTATCGATTCTTCTCTCATTGCTTTCAATGGAGCTTGCAGGAACAAATAGTTGTTTCTCTGAGAAAACAAGGGCTATGGTGCTCACCCTGTAGGCTTGAATTCACTTTCAGAAACTGAGTTTACAACAGGAAGATCTGAGTTGCAGCTCCTTGTTTGGTGGAGAAACCTGCTCTTAGGCCACGCCCTCCCTTTGGTTTCAATGGAGCTTGCAGGAACAAACACTTGTTTCTCTGAGAAAAAAAGGGTGATGGAGCTCACCTTCTAGGCTTGAATTCAGTTTATTAAACTGAGTTTAAAACAGGATGATCTGAGTTCCAGCTCCTTTTTTGGTGGACAAACCTGCTGTTAGGCCACACTTTACCATTTTTTTCATAGGAGCTTGCAGGAACAAACAATTGTTTCTATGAGAAAACAAGGGCTACTGTGCTCACCATGTAGACTTGAATTCAGGTTCTGACACTGAGTTGACAGAAGGACGTTCTGAGTTGCAGCTCCCTGTTTGGAGGAGAAACCTCCTCTCATCCCACACTAGCCCGTAGGCTTCAATGGAACCAGCGGCTAAAGGGAGAAATGAAGCTAGCTGCACTCTCAGCTGTCCGCTTCTGAAGCAAGCCCTTTGCTTCTCTAGCATTACAATGCATCCATTTGAACAATAGCTGTGGTTCTCCTGTGCTTAACGATACAGAGACAGTGATCTATTCCTAAGGGGCCTTGTTTCACCTAAAGCCCAGCTAACCTGCAGGTATAAACTGCAGTTGTTCTGCCATAAAAGGGGACACAGAGTGTTGGGTGTGAAGTACAATGCAGTTTCTGAAGCTGAGATCTGAGCAGAACGTTCTGAGTTCCAGCTGCTTGTTTGGTGAATAAAGCTGCTGTTATCCATTCCACACTCAATGGTTTCAGTGGAGCTTGCAGCAACAAACACGTGTTTCTCTAAGAAAGAAAGGGCTCCCAAGGGCTCCATGTAGGCTTCAGTTCAGTTTCTGAAACTGAGATCACAGCAAGACATTCTGAGTTCCAGCTCCCTGTTTGGTGGAGAAACCTGCTGTTAGGCCACGTGCTCCCTTTGGTTTCCATGGTACTGGCAGGAACAAACAATTGTTTTTCTGAGAAAACCAGGGCTATGGAGCTCACCATGTAGGCTTGAATTCAGTTTCTTAAACTGAGTTTACAACAGAACAATCTGAGTTCCAGCTCCTTGTTTGGAGGAGAAACCTGCTGTTGGGCCACACCCTCCCATTGGTTGCAGTGGAGCTTGCTGGAACAAACAGTTGTTTCTCTGAGAAAACAAGGGCTATGGGACTCACCTGGTAGGCTTGAATTCAGTTTATTAAACTGAATTGACAGCAGGATGTTGTGAGTTTCAGCTCGTGGTTGGTGGAGAAAACTCCTCTCAACCCACACTCTTCCTTAGCCTTCAATGGAACCAGCGGCAAAAGGGAGAAGGAAAGCCAACAAGCTGCCCTCTAGGCCAGCCGCTTCTGAATCAAGCCTAGTGCTTCTCTCGCATTACAGTGTATCCCTTTGAACAATACCTGTAGTTCTCCTGTACTTGAACTTACAGAGAAAGTGATCTATTCCTAAGTGGCCTTGTTTGACCTAAGGGCCAGGGAAGCTGCAGGAATAAACTGAGATTCCTTTGGCATAAAAGGGGACACAGAATGTTGGGTGTGAAGTGCAATGCACTTTCTGAAGCTCAGATCAGAGCAGAACGTTCTGAGTTCCAGCTGCTTATTTAGTGGAGAAACATCCTCTCATCCCACACTCTCCCATAGACTTCAGTGGAACCATCAGCTAAATGGACAAATAGAGCCGGCAAGCTGCACTCTAGGCTGGCCGCTTCTAAAGCAAGCCCTGTGCTACTCTTGCATTACATTGTATCTATTTGAACAATAGCTTCGTTTCTCCTGTGCTTTATCTTTCAGAGAGAGTGATCTATTCCTAAGTGGCCTTGATGTACCTAAGGCCCTGGCAACCTTCAGGAATAAACTGCAGTTGTTCTGGCATAAAAGGGGACACAGAGTGTTGGGTGTGAAGTGCAATGCAGTTTCTGAAGCTGATATCAGAGCAGAACGTTCTGAGTCCCAGCTGCTTGTTTGCTGAAGAAATTTGCTGTTATCCCTTGCTCTCCCAATGGTTTCAAAGGAGCTTGCAGGAACAAACAATTGTTTCTCTAAGAAAGATGGGCTCCAGAGGCCTCCAAGTAGGCTTCAAGTAAGTTTCTGAAACTGAGTTGACAGCAAGTGGTTCAGAGTTCCAGCTCCTTGTTTAGTGGAGAAACTGCTGTTAGGCCACACTCTCACTTTGGTTTCAGTGGAGCTTGCAGGAACAAACAGTTGTTTCTCTGAGAAAACAAGGGCTATGGAGCTCCCCATGTAGGATTGAATTCAGTTTCTGAAACTGAGTTTACAACAGGACAATCTGAGTTCCAGCTCCTTGTTTGGTGGAGAAACCTGCTATTAGGCCACACCCTCCCATTGGTTTCAATGGAGCTTTCAGAAACAATCAGTTGTTTCTCTGGGAAAACAAGGGCTATGGAGCTCACCATGTAGACTTGAATTCAGGATCTGACAATGACTTGATAGCAGGACGTTCTGAGTTCAAGCTCCTTGTTTGGAGGAGAAACCTCCCTCATCCCACACTCTCCTTTAGGCTTCAATAGAACCAGCGGCTAAAGGGAGAAATGAAGCTCTCAAGCTGCACTCTAGGCTGGCCACTTCTAAAGCAAGCCCTGTGCTTCTCTCACATTACAATGCATCCATTTGAACAATAGCTGCCCTTTTTCTGTGCTTGACCTTATAGATAGTGTGATCTATTCCTAAGCAGCCTTGTTTTACCTAAGGCCCAGGCAACCTGCAGGAATAAACTTCAGTTTCTCTGGCATAAAAGTGGACACAGAATGTTGGGTGCGAAGTGCAATGCAGTTTCTGAAGCTGAGATCAGTGCAGAACATTCAGCCTTCCAGCAGCTTGTTTGGTGAAGACAGCTGCTGTTATCCATTTCTCTCCCAATGTTTTCAATGGATTTTTCAGGAACAAACACTTGTTTCTCCAACAAAGAAAGGGCTCTAGAGGCCTCCGTGTAGGCTTCATTTCAGTTTCTGAAACTGAGTTGACAGCAAGAGGTTCTGAGTTCCAGCTCCTTGTTTGGTGGAGAAACTGCTGTTAGGCCACACTCTCCCTTTGGTTTCAGTGCAGCTTGCAGGAAAAAAAACAGTTCTTTCTCTGAGAAAACAAGGGCTATGAAGCTCACTTAAGAGTGGAAAATTACCACCCCCCTGTTCCCTAACTGAAAGGTTATAGCTAGGTCAGCCCAGGCGAACAAGTTCCTGTATTGGGAAGTAACATGCTATACCCTAGCAAAAATAAAACTTCGTTTAACAAGGTACATAAAACCGCAAGACTTGTAAAGCCCAAAGACTAATAAGCGACTGCCCCGTAGTCCTCCACCCCCTGTTTGAATTCTGCTTAAAAGAGGACTGTCATCAACCACCGCTGCTGCTCCCGGCCCGCGTTTCTTTTAGTGGTGGATGCAGCCCAGATTCAAATCTGTTAATAAAACCTATATGAACTCCAAATTGGCTGACTGGAGTTCATCACCTGGGTTGGGGGGGTCTCTGCTCCTCCGGGGTGGCTTTGTCTCCACACAACATTTGGAGGCCCTAGCGAGATCAGAGGCCCTCTTGATGAGCAGATGAACCCCCTCTTTTCGTCCGGACTCTCTGTACAGTACCGGTAAGTAGAGGCCTCATTTGTCTTGTATCTGGTTGTTCGAGAACATCTGGGATCCGAGAAGGCGTGACGCTGCCATAGGTTCTCGGGTCCAGCCAGAACAGGGGACGCCCCTGTTTGTCGTTTCTGATTATCTGATGATTGTTTGAACAAGAGAGTGAAAGGAATGTGGAATGTCTGGTTGTCTGTGATATGTTTTCCTTATTCTTGTTTTTCTTACCCTTGTCTGTGAACTGCGCTGTGATTTTTCCAACTGCCTGTCTGTTATTCCCCTGTTGGGACCATGATAGTCCTTAAAATCCTCCCCGTGCTTGCGACCGCGCCTGCGTGATCTACGAGCCCTTAAAAGGGCAATGGTTTTTTTAAAAATTTTCCTTGTTCTCTCCCTCCTGGCCAAGATGGGACAGAACAATTCTAAGGGCCCTTAGAGCCCCTTGAATATTTGATTAAATGCTTCTCTGATGCTTGCATGGCACCCCAACACCCGAGAAGGAGAGGAAGCCCTTAACCAGTATTGCCAAGTCCTCCTGAGAGGGCTCCGAGCAGCAGCCCAAAGCCCACAAACCTCGCTAAGGTAACTAAAATTTTGTTTCTCAGTCAGCGCCAGACATTAAAGAGAGAGTACAAAAGTTAGATGGCTTCCAGAACAAGTCTCTCTCTGAGTTGGTAGCTATCGCCCAGAAGGTTTACAATCAAAGAAAAGATCCTATAAAAACTACCCAAGAGCTAACCCAAAAGATGGTCAAAATTTTGTTAGCGAGAAAAGGTATAAGCCAAAAAAAAAAAAAAAAAAAAAAAAAGAGGACCCTCAAACCAGCTGCTTTTTGCTTTTAAATGGACTAACCCCGAGGAAGGAAGCTCAGGGCAACTCCGCGCCAAGCACCCAGAGGCTACCCTCCTCCAATATGTAGATGATCTCCTTGTGGCTACTAAAAGTAGAGACTCTTGTGTTTCAGTGACAAAGGACCTGTTAAAAACCTTGAGTAAATTGGGTTACCGTGTCTCAGCCTGAGAGGCTCAACTATGTCATCAAGAGGTAACTTATTTGGGCTTTCAAATAAAAGAGGAAGCCCGATCCTTGGCAGAGAGCCAAATCCAAACCGTCCTCCAAATTCCAATTCCGAAGCATGCATTTACCAAGTGTTCCTGCTGGACCCTCCCCGTATCCAATTACATCAGACATCTTCTCTTAACCCAGCCACCCTGCTACCTGTAGCCGATGGGACCAGGCCCATACACCACTGCATCAATTATTTGGACACTCTGATGACATCCCGGCCAGACCTAAAAGACCAGCCCCTACCAGATGTCGAGGTAACTCTTTTTACAGATGGCAGCAGTTACCTCCTGAATGGGGAAAAACTTGCCGGCGCTGCGGTCGTCACCCTGGACACTGTGGTATGGGCTGAAACTCTCCCGCGTGGCACCTCGGCCCAAAAGACTGAGCTGATTGCCTTGACAAAGGCACTTAAGTGGGGAGCAGGAAAGATCCTCAATGTCTACACGGGTAGCACGTATGCCTTTGCTATTCTCCATGTACACGGGACCATTTATAAGAAAAGAGGCCTTCTCACAGCAGGGGAAAAGACATAAAACATGCTTCAAAAATATTGGCCCTTTTAGCAGCAGTTTGAAAGCCCCATAAAGTGGCTGAAATAAAAACCATTTCACCGATGAGACGGCGAGAGCCGTGGCACGGAAAAGTATGTACTTTGTCAGTCACCCCTCACCCGACCAAAAAAAAAAAAAAAAAAAAGATGATAAATTGGCTAAAAGATTAGGAGGGACTAAAACACTCGACGGCTGGTATAAGCTTCCTGACAGGCAAATGTTGCTGCCAAAAGCAGTGGGGAGGTGAGTGGTTGAACAAACACACTGCACCACCCACCTGGGAGAAAACAAGTTGGCAGAACTCATCCAAAAGCACTACCTAGTCTGAGGAGTATTCAAGATGTCACATGATATAGTTGGCTGGTGTGTTGCTTGCGCCGCTGTAAATGCCAACCCTATCTCCCCAGTCACAGATAATAACACCCGACAGAGAGGAGAACAACCGGGGGAACATTGGGAAATTGATTTTACCAAGAGGACACCAACAAAGGGAGGCTATAAATACCTCCTAGTGTTCATTAATACCTTTTCCAGTTGGGTAGAGGCTTTTCCAACTAGGGGAGAGACAGCCCAGGTAGTCTTAAAGTATCTAGTTAATAAAATCATTCCTCAATTTGGATTGCCTTTATAATTAGGCTCAGATAATGGCCCTGCTTTTGTAGACACTGTGCCTACCACCCACAAAGTTCAAGACAAATAAAAAGAGTAAATAAAACTATACAAAAATGAAAATAAAAACTGGTAGCGACTGGGTAAGTTTAGTTCCTCAGGTCCTCCTCTGGGTCAAGTGTACCCCCCAAAAAAAAAGGGTTATTCCCCTTTTGAGATATTATAGGGACTAAAGCCCCCTCCTGTGCCCCGGTTAACACTAAAACATTTCTCTGAGACTAAATAACAGTATTAGATGAGATGGACCAGAGCCACCACAAAAAAATGCAGCTCTACAACAGTATCTTTAATCTGCTCAGCTTTGAAAAAATCGGCTACACAGTTGTTCCCTCAAAGCTTATAGAGCTTGGTATGTTTAAAAGTTTTTACAAGCCTTACAGGTCACTTGGACTCAGGCCAAGTCCACGCTAGAGGAAACCCAGGTGCGTCCAGACCGTTTTGCCTCAGTGAAACCCCTGGTTGTCCCCGGTGAACTGGTCAACTTAAAAAAGATCAAACCCACACAGCTAACACCCCACTGGGAAGGACCTTACCCGATCATCATCAGCACTCCAACGGCAGCTCCAGTGGCAAAAAAGACAGTTTAGATCCACCACACCCACCTAAAAAAGGCTCCACATCAAGACTTAGCTAACAGCAATACTTCTTGCTTCTGTATGATTGCTTGCATGCTTTGCTCTATTCCAGTCAATGATTCGACCACTAGAGTAACATAAAGCAGTGGGGAATGAAGAGTGGAAAATTACCACAACCCAGTTCCATAACTGAAAGGTTAAAGCTAGGTCACCCCAGGCAAACAAGATGCTGTATCGGGAAGTAACATGCTATACCCTAGCAAAAATAAAACTTCGTTTAAAAAGGTACATAAAACCGCAAGACTTGTAAAGCCCAAAGACCAATAAGGCACTGACCCGTAGTCCTCCACCCCTGTTTGAATTCTGCTTAAAAGAGGGCTGATATCAACCACCACTGCTGCTTCCGGCCCGCGTTTCTTTTAGTGACGGAGGCAGCCCAGATTCGAATCCGTTAATAAAACCTATATGAACTCCAAATTGGCTGGCTGGAGTTCATCACCTGGGTTGGGGGGTCTCTGCTGCTCCGGGGTGGCCTCGTCTCCAAACAACACTCACCATGTAGGCTTGAATTCAGTTTCTGAAACAGTTTACAACACCACGATCTGAGTTCCACCACCTTGTTTGGTGGAGAAACCTGCTGTTAGGCCACACCTAACACTTGCTTTCAATGGAGCTTGCAGGAACAATCAGTTGTTTCTCTGAGAAAGCAAGGGCTACAGAGCTCACCATGTAGGCTTGAATTCATGTTCTGACACTGAGTTGACAGCAGCACGTTCTGAGTTCCAGCTCCTTGTTTGGTGGAGAAACCTCCTCTCATCCCCACTCTCCATAGGCTTCAAAGCAGTGAGCTGCTAAAAGGAGAAATGAAGCCAGCAAGCTGCACTCTAGGCAGGCCACTTCTAATAAAAACTCTCTGCTTCCTTCACATCACAATGTATCCATTTGAACAATAGCTGTGGTTCTCCTGTGCTTCACCTTATAGAGAGCATGATCTATTCCTAAGTGACCTTGTTTTACCTAAGGCACAGGCAGCCTGCAGGAATAAACTGCAGTTGCTCTAGCATAAAAGGGACACAGAGTGTTGGGTGTGAAGTGCAATGCAGTTTCTGAACCTGAGATCAGAGCAGAACGTTCTGAATTCCAGCTGCTTGTTTGGTGAAGAAAGCTGCTGTTATCCATTCCTCTCTCAATGATTTCAATGGAGATTGCAGGAACAAAGACGTGTTACTCTAAGAAAGAAAGGGATCCTGAGGGCTCCATGGAGGCTTCAATTCAGTTTCTGAAACTGAGATGACAGCAAGACGTTCTGAGTTCCAGCTCCGTGTTTGGTGTAGAAACCTGCTGTTAGGCCACACCCTACCATGGGTTTCAATGGAGCTTACAGAAACACTTGTTTCTCTGAGAAAACAAGGGCTACGGAGCTCAACGTGTGGGCGTGAATTCAGTTTCTGAAACTGAATTGACAGCAGGACGTTCTGACTTCCACCTCCATGTTTGGTTGAAAAACCTCCTCTCATCCCACACTCTCCCATAGCCTTCAATGGAACCAGCATCTAAAGGGAGAAATAAAGCCAGCAAGCTGCATTCCAGTCTGGAGGCTTCTAAAGCAAGCCCTGTGCTTCTCTCGCATTAGAATGTATCCATTGGAACAATAGCTGCGCTTCTCCTGTGCTTAACCTTACTGAGAGAGTGATCTATTCCTAAGCGGCCTTGTTTGACCTAAGGCCCAGGGAACCTGCAGGAATAAACTGCAGTTACTCTGGTGTAAAAGGGGACACAGAATGTTGGGTGTGAAGTGCAATGCAGTTTCTGAAGCTGAGATCAGAGCACAATGTTCTGAGTTCCAGTTGCTAGTTTTGTGGAGAAAGCTGCAGTTATCCATTCCTCACACATTGGTTTCAATGGAGCTTGCAGGGACAAACACTTGTTTCTCTAAAAAAGAAAGGGCTCCACAGGGCTCCATGTAGGCTTCATTTCAGTTTCTGAAACTGAATTGACAGCAAAACGTTCTGAGTTCGTGCTCCTTTTTTGGTCGGGAAACCTGGTGTTAGGCCACACTCTCCCTTTGGTTTCAATGGAGCTTGCAGGAACAAACAGTTTTTTCTCTGAGAAAACAAAGGCTATGGAACTCACCGTGAAGGCTTGAATTCTGTTTCTGAAACTGTGTTTACAACAGGACGATCTGAGTTCCAGCTCCTTGTTTGGTGGAGAAACCTGCTGTTAGGGCACGGCCTCCCTTTGGTTTCAATGGAGCTTTCACGAACAGTCAGTTTTTTCTGTGAGAAAACAAGGGCTACGGAGCTCACCATGTAGACATGAATTCAGGTTCTGACACTGAGTTGACAAGGGACATTCTGAGTTCCAGCTCCTTGTTTGGTGGAGAAACCTCCTCTCATCCCACACTCTCCCATAGGCTTCAAAGGAACGAGCCGCTAAGGGGAGAAATGATGCCAGCAAGCTGCAGTATATGCTGGCTGCTTCTAAAGGAAGCCCTGTGCTTCTGTTACATTAATATGTATCCATTTGAACAATAGCTGTGGTTCTCCTGTGCTTGATCTTATAGAGAGAGGGATCTATTCCTAAGCGGCCTTGTTTTACCTAAGGCCCAGGCAACCAGCAAGAAAAACCTGCTGTTGCGCTAGCATAAAAGGGGACACAGAGTATTGGGTGTGAAATGAAATGCAGTTTCTGAAGCTGAGATCAGAGCAGAACGTTCTGAGTTACAACTGCTTATTTGGTGAAGACAGCTGCTCTTATCCATTCCTCTCCCAATGGTTTCGATGAAGATTGCAGGAACAAACTCTTGTTTCTCTAAGAAAGAAATGGCTCCAGAGAGCTCCATGTAGGCTCAATTCATGTTCTGAACCTAAGTTGACAGCAAGACGTTGTGAGATCCAGCTCCTTGTTTGGTGGAGAAACCTGCTGTTAGGCCACAATCTCCCATGGGTTTCAATGGAGCTTGCAGGAAAAACAGTTGTTTCGCTTACAAAACAAGGGCTATGGGGCTCACGTTGTAGGCTTGAATTCAGGTAATGGAACTCAATTGACAGCAGGACATTCTGAGTTCCAGCTCCTTGTTCTTTGGAGAAACCTCCTCTCATCACACACTCTCCCTTAGCCTTCAATAGAACCAGCGGCAAAAGGGAGAAATAAAGCTGCCAAGCTGCAGTCTAGGCTGGATGCTTCTAATGCAATTCCTGAGCTACTCTAACATTGCAATGTATCCATTTGAAGAATAACAGCAGTTCTCCTGTGCTTGACCTTACAGAGAGAGTGATTTATTCCTAAGAGGCCTTGTTTGCCTAATCCCCAGGCAACCAGCAGGAATAAACTTCAGTTCCTCTGGCATAAACGGGGACACAGAATGTTGGGTGTGAAGTGCAATGCATTTTCCGAAGCTGAGATCAGAGCAGAACATTCTGAATACCAGTTTCTTATTTGGTGGAGAAAGCTGCTGTTATCCATTCCTCTCCCTTTGGTTTCAATGGAGCTTGCAGGAACAAACACTTGTTTCTCTAAGAAAGAAAGGGCTCCAGAGGGCTACCTGTAGGCTTCTGTTCAGCTTCTAAAACTGAGTTGACAGCAAGACGTTCTGAGTTCCAGCTCCTTCTTTGGTGGAGAAACATACTGTTAGGCCACACTCTTTCATTGGTTTCAATGGAGCTTGCAGGAACAAAAAGTAGTTTCTGTGAGAAAACAAGGGTTTTGGAGCTCACCTGTAGGCTTCAATTCACTTTATGAACCTGAGTTTACAAGAGGAAGGTCTGAGTTCCAGCTCCATGTTTCGAGGAGAAACCTGCTTTTGGGCCACACCCTCCGAATGGTTTCAAAGGAGCTTGGAGGAAGAAACAGATGTGTCTCTGAGAAAACAAGTGCTATGGGGCTCACCTTTTAGGCTTGAATTCAGGTTATGAAACTGAATTGACCCCAGGACGTTCTGAGTTTCAGCTCTTGTTTGGTGAAGAATGCTCCTCTCATCCCTCACTCTCCCTTAGGATTCAATGGAACCAGCAGCTAAAGGGAGAAATAAAAGTGGCAAGCTGCACTCTAGGTTGGGCCCTTTTAAAGCAAGCAGTGTGCTTCTCTTGCATTACAATGTATCCATTTGAACAATAGCAGCGGTTCTCCTGTGCTTGACCTTACGGAGAGAGGGATCTATTCCTAAGAGGTCTTTGTTGACCTAAGGGAACCTCCAGGAATAAACTGCAGTTGCTCTGGCATAAAAGGGGACACAGAGTGTTGGGTGTGAACTGCAATGAACTTTCTGAGGCTGAGATCAGAGAAGAATGTTCTGAGTTACTGCTAAATATTTGGTGAAGATAGCTGGTGTTATCCATTCCTCTCGCATTGTTTTCATGGATCTTGCAGGAACAAACACTTGTTTCTCTAAGAAATAAAGGGCTCCACAGTTCTCCATGTAGGCTTCACTTCAGTTTCTGAAACTGAGTTGAGAGCAAGACGTTCTGAGTTCCAGCTCCTTGTTTGGTGGAGAAATCTGCTGTTAGGCCACACTCTCCCTTTGTTTCAAAGAAGCTTGCAGGAACAAACACCTGTTTATCTGAGAATAAAAGGGCTATGGAGCTCATCGTGTAGTCTTGAATTCCAATTCTGAAACTGAGTTTACAACAGGACAATCTTAGTTCAATCTCTTTGTTTGGTGGAGAAACCTGCTGTTAGGCCACACCCTCCCTTTGGTTTCAAAGGAGCTTGCAGGAACAAACACTTGTTTCTCTATGAAAGAAAGGGCTCCAGAGGGCTACCTGTAGGCTTCTCTTCAGATTCTAAAAGTGAGTTGACAGCAAGACGTTCTGAGTTCCAACTCCTTGTTTGGTTGAGAAACCTGCTGTTTAGCCACACCCTCCCATTGGTTTCAATGGAGCTCTCAGGACAAACTGTTTGTTTCTCTGAGAAAACAAGGGCTAATGAGCTCACCGTGTAGGCTTCAATTCAGTTTCTCAAACTGAGTTTACAACATGACTATCTGAGTTCCAGCTCCTTCTTTGTTGGAAAAACCTGCTATTAGGACACACCCTCCCTTTGTTTTCAAAAGAGCTTGCAGGAACAAACAGTTGTTTCTCTGAGAAAACAAGGGCTATGAAGCGCACCACATAGGCTTGAATTCAGGTTCTGAAACTGAGTTTACAACAGAACGATCTGAGTTCCAGCTCCTTGTTTGATGGAGAAACCTGCTGTTAGGCACACCCTCACATTGGTTTCAATGGAGCTTGCAGGAAAAACAATTGTTTCTCTTAGAAAACAAGGACTACAGGGCTCACATTGTAGGCTTGAATTCAGGTAATGAAACTGAATTGAAAGCAGGACCTTCTGAGTTCCAGCACCTTCTTTGTTGGAGAAACTTCCTCTCATCCCACACTCTCCCATAGCCTTCAACAGAACCAGCGCCTAAAGTGAGAAATAAACCCGGCAAGCTGCACTCTAGGCTGCAAGTTTCTATAGCAATTCCTGAGCTTCTCTCACATTAAAATGTATCCATTTCAACAATAGCTGCGGTTCTCCTGTGCTTGACCTTACAGAGAGAGTGATTTATTCCTAAGAGGCCTTGTTTTGCCTAAGCGCCAGGCATCCTACAGGAATAAAGCCATTGCTCTGGCATAAAAGGGGACACAGAATGTGGGGTGTGAAGTGCAATGCATTTTCTGAAGCTGAGATCAGAGCAGAACATTCTGAGTTGCAGCTGCTTGTTTGGTGCAGAAAGCTGCTCTTACCCATTCCTCTCACATTGGTTTCAATGGAGCTTGCAGGAACAAACACTTGTTTCTCTAAGAAAGAAAGGGTTCCAGAGGGCTACATGTAGGCTTCTATTCAGCTTCTAAAACTGAATTGACAGCGAGACATTCTGAGTTCCAAGTCTTTGTTTGGTTGAGAAGCCTGGTGTTAGGCCACACCCTCCCTTTGGTTTCAAAGGAGCTTTCAGGACAAACTGTTGTTTCTCTGAGAAAACAAGGGCTATGGAGCTCACCGTGCAGGCTTGAATTCAGTTTCTAAAACTGAGTTTACAACACGATGATCTGAGTTCCAGCTCCGTCTTTGGTGGAGAAACCTCCTCTCATCCCACACTCTCCCATAGGCTTCAATGGTACCATCGTCTAAAGGGTGAAATAAAGCCGGAAAGGTGCACTATAGACTGGCTGCTTCTAAAGGAAGCCCTGTGCTTCTCTTACCTTACAATGTATCCATTTGAACAATAGCTGCGGTTCTCCTGTGCTTGATCTTATAGAGAGAGGGATCTATTCCAAACCACCTTGTTTTACCTAAGGCCCAGGCAAACTGCAGGAATAACCTGCAGTTGATCTAATATAAAAAGGGAACACAGAGTATGGGGTGTGAAATGAAATGCAGTTTCTAAAGCTGAAATGAGAGCAGAACCTTCTGAGTTACAGCTGCTTGTTTGGTGAAGACAGCTGCTGTTATCCATTCCTCTCCCAATGGTTTCAATGGAGATTGCAAGAACAAACACTTGTTTCTCTAAGAAAGAAAGGGCTCCACAGAGCTCTAAGTAGTCTTACTTCAAATTCTGATCCTAAGTTGACAGCAAGTTGTTGTGAGATCCAGCTCCTTGTTTGGTGGAGAAACCTGCTGTTAGGCCACAATCTCCCATTGGTTTCAAAGGAGCTTGCAGAAACAAACACTTGTATCTCTTTGAAAGAAAGTGCTCCAGAGGGCTCCATGTAGGCTTCAATTCAGTTTATGAAACTGAGTTGACAGCAAGACGTTCTGAGTTCCAGCTCCTTCCTTGGTGGAGAAACCTGCTGTTATGCCACCCACTCCGTTTGGGTTCAAAGGAGCTTGCAGGAACAAACAGTTGTTTTTCTGAGAAAACAAGGGCTACAGAGCTCACCGTGTATGCTTGAATTCAGTTTCTGAAACTGAGTTTTCAACAGGATGATCAGAGTTCCAGCTCCTTGTTTGGTGGAGAAACCTGCTGTTAGGCCACACCCTTCCTGTGGTTTCAAAGGAGCTTGCAGGAACAAAAAGTTGTTTCTCTGAGAAAACAAGGGCTATGGTTCTCACCTTGTAGGAGTGAATTCAGGTTATGAAACTGAATTGAAAGCAGGACGTTCTGAGTTCCAGCTCCTTGTTTAGGCGAGGAACCTCCTCTCATCCCACACACTCCCATAACCTTCAATGGAAGAAGCTGCTAAAGGGAGAAATAAAGCCAGCAAGGTGCACTGTAGGCTGGCCTGTTCTAAGGCAAACCCTGTGGTTCTCTTGCATTACATTGTATCCATTTGAACAATAGCTGCGGTCGTCCTGCTCTGGACCTTACAGAGAGAGTGATCTATTCCTAAGCGACCTTCTTAGACCTAAGGCCCACGGAACATGCAGGAATAAACTGCAGTTGCGCTAGAATAAAAGGGAACACAGAATGTTGGGTGTGAAGTACAATGCAGTTTCTGAAGCTGAGATCAGAGCAGAATATTTGAGTTCCAGCTGCTTATTTGGTGGAGAAATCTATCTATTCCTCTTCCTTTGGATTCAAAGGAGCTTGCAGGAACAAACACTTGTTTCTCTAAGAAAGAAAGGGCTCTAGAGGGCTCCATGCAGGCTTCAATTCAATTTCTGAAACTGAGTTCACAGCAAGACCTTCTGAGTTCCAGCTCCTTGTAGCGTGGAGAAAACAACTCTCAGCCCACACTCTCCCATAGGCTTCAAGGGAGCTTGCAGGAACAAACAGTTGTTTCACTGAGAAAACAAGGGCTGCAGAGCTCACCGTGTAGGCTTCAATGAAGTTTCTGAAACTGAATTTACAACATGACGATCTGAGTTCTAGCTCCTTGTTTGGTGGAAAAACCTCCTCTCATCAAAAACACTCCCTTAGGCTTCAATGGAACCAGCAGCTGAAGGGAGAAATAAAGACGGCAAGCTGCACTCTAGGCTAGCCCCTTTTAAAGCAAGCCATTTGCTTCTCTCGCATTACAATGTATCCATCTGAACAATAGCAGCGGTTCGCCTGTGCTTGACCTTAAGGAGAGAGTTATCTATTCCTAACAGGCCTTTGTTGACCGAAGGGAACTTGCAGGAATAAACTGCAGTTGCTCTGGCATAATGGGGACACAGAGTGTTGGGTGTGAACTGCAATGACGTTTCTGACGCTGAGATCAGAGCAGAACGTTCTGCGTTATAGCTACATATTTGGTGAAGATAGCTGCTGTTATCCATTCCTCTCCCATTGTTTTCAATGGAGCTTGCAGGAACAAACACTTGTTTCTCTAAGAAAAAAGAGCTCCAGAGTTCTCCATGGAGGCTTCACTTCAGTTTCTGAACCTGAGTTGACAGCAAAACGATCTGAGTTCTAGCTCCTTGTTTGGTGGAAAAACCTGCTGTTAGGCCACACTCTCCCATTGGTTTCAAAGGAGCTTTCAGGAACAAACACCTGTTTCTCTGAGAATAAAAGGGCTATGGAGCTCAGCGTGTAGGCTTGAATTCAGTTTCTGAAACTGAGTTTACAACAGGACGATCTGAGTTACAGCTCCTTCTATGGTGGAGAAACCTGCTATTAGGCACACCCTCCCATTGGTTTCAATGGAGCTTGCAAATACAACAGTTGTTTCTCTTAGAAATCAAGGGCTACGGGATTCACATTGTAGGCTTGAATTCAGGTAATGAAACCGAATTGACAGCAGGACCTTCTGAGTTCCAGCACCTTGTTTGTTGGAGAAACCTCCTCTCATCCCACACTCTCTCATAGTCCTCATCAGAACCAGTGGCTAAAGGGAGAAATAAAGCCTGCAAGCTGAACTCTACACTGGATGCTTCTAAAGCAATTCCTGAACTTCTCTCGCATTACAATGTATCCATTTGAACATTAGCTGCAGTTCTCCTGTGCTTGACCTTACAGAGAGAGTGATTTATTCCTAAGAGGCTTTGTTTTGCCTAAGCCCCAGGCAACCTGCAGGAATAAAGTGCAGTTGCTCTGGCATAAAAGGGGACACAGAATGTTGTGTGTGAAGTGCAATGCATTTTCTGAAGCTGAGATCAGAGCAGAACATTCTGAGTTCCAGCTGCTTGTTTGGTGGAGGAAGCTGCTCTTACCCATTCTTCTCCCATTGGTTTCAAAGTAGGTTGCAGGAACAAACACTTGTTTCTCTAAGGAAGAAAGGGCTGCAGAGGGCTATGTATAGGGTTCTGTTCCGCTTCTAAAACTGAGTTGACAGCAAGACATTCTGAGTTCCAACTCCTTGTTTGGTTGAGAAACCTGCTGTTTAGCCATACCCTCCCATTTTTTCAATGGAGATTTCAGGACAAACAGTTGTTTCTCTGAGAAAACATGGGCTATGAAGCTCACCACATAGGATTGAATTCAGGTACTGAGAGTGAGTTAACATCAGGACATTCTGAATTCCAGCTCCTTGTTTTGTGCAGAAACCTCCTCTCATCCAGCACTCTCCCATAGGCTTCAAAGGTACCATCGGCTAAAGGGTGAAATAAAGCCGGCAAGCTGCACTATAGCCTGGCTGCTTCTAAAGTAGGCCCTGTGCTTCTCTTACATTACAATGTATCCATTTGAACAATAGCTACAGTTCCCCTGTGCTTGATCTTATAGAGAGAGGGATCGATTCCTAAGCCGCCTTGTTTTACCTACGGCCCAGGCAACCTGCAGGAATAACTGGCAGTTGCTCTGGCATAAAAGGGGACACAGAGTATTGGGTGTGAAGTGAAATGCAGTTTATAAAGCTGAGATCAGAGCAGAACGTTCTGAGTTACAGCTCCTTCTTTGGTGAAGAAAGCTTTTGTTATCCATTCCTCTCCCAATGGATTCAATGGAGATTGCTGGAACAAACACTTGTTTGTCTAAGAAAGAAAGGGCTCCAGAGAGCTCCATGTAGGCTCAATTCATGTTCTGAACCTAAGTTGACAGCAAGATGTTGTGAGATCCAGCTCCTTGTTTGGTGGAGAAACCTGTTGTTACGCCACACACTCCCATTGGTTTCAAAGGAGCTTGCAGGAACAATCAGTTGCTTCTCTAAGAAAACAAGGGCTACGGAGCTCACCGTGTAGGCTTCCATTCAGTTTCCTAAACTGAGTTTGCAAAAGGACTATCAGAGTTCCAGCTCCTTGTTTGGTGGAGAAACCTGCTGTTAGGCCACACTCTTCCTTTGGTTTCAATGGAGCTTGCAGGAACAAACAGTTGTTTCTCTGAGAAAACAAGGGCTGTGGAGGTCACCGTGTAGGCTTGAATTCAGTTTCTGAAACTGAGTTTGCAACAGGATGATCTGAGTTCTAGCTCCTTGTGTGATGGAAAAATCTCCTCTCATCCCAAACTCTCCCTTAGGCTTCAATGGAACCAGGGGCTAAAGGGAGAAATGAAGCCAGCAAGCTGCACTCTAGGCTGGCTGCTTTGAAAGCAAGCCCTGTGCTTCTCTTGCATTACAATGTATCCATTTGAACAATAACTGCGGTTCCCCTGTGCTTGATCTTATAGAGAGAGGGATCGATTCCTAAGCTCCCTTGTTTTACCTAAGGCCCAGGCAACCTGCAGAAATAACCGGCAGTTGCTCTGGCATAAAAGGGGACACAGAGTATTGAGTGTGAAGTGAAATGCAGTTTCTAAAGCTGAGATCAGAGCAGAACGTTCTGAGTTACAGCTGCTTCTTTTGTGAAGACAGCTGCTGTTATCCATTCCTCTCCCAATGGTTTCAATGGAGATTGCTGGAACAAACACTTGTTTATCTAAGAAAGAAAGGGCTCCAGAGAGCTCCAAGTAGGCTCAATTCATGTTCTGAACCGAAGTTGACAGCAAGATGTTGTGACATCCAGCTCCTTGTTTGGTGGAGAAACCTGCTGTTAGGCCACACACTCCCATTGGTTTCAAAGGAGCTTGCAGGAACAAACAGTTGATTCTCTAAGAAAACAAAGGCTATGGAGATCACCGTGTAGGCTTGTATTCAGAATATGAAACTGAATTGAGAGCAGGACATTCTGAGTTCCAGCTCCTTGTTTGTTGGAGAAACCTGCTTTTAGGCCACACCCTCCGATTGGTTTCAAAGGAGCTTGACAAACAAACAGATGTTTCTCTTAGAAAACAAGGGCGACATGGCTCACCTTTTAGGCTTGAATTCAGGTTATGAAACTGAATTGACTGCAGGACGTTCTGAGTTCCAGCTCCTTGTTTGGTGAAGAAAGCTCCTCTCATCCCTCACTCTCCCTTAGGCTTCAATGAACCAGCAGTTAAAGGGAGAAATAAAGCCGGCAAGCTGCACTCTAGGCTGGCCCCTTCTAAAGCGAGATGTGTGCTTCTCTCCAATTTCAATGTAATCAGTTGAACAATAGCATCGGTTCTCCTGTGCTTGACCTTACAGAGAGAGTGATCTATTCCTAAGAGGCCTTTGTTGACCGAAGGCCCAGGGAACCTGTAGGAATAATCTGCAGTTGCTCTGGCATAAAAGGGGACACAGAGTGTTGGGTGTGAACTGCACTGAAGTTTCTGAGGCTGAGATCAGAGCAGTACGTTCTGAGTTCCAGCTGCATATTTGGTGAAGCTTGCTGCTCTTATCCATTCCTCTCGCACTGGTTTCAAAGGAGCTTGCAGGAACAAACACTTGTTTCTCTACGGAAGACAGGGCACCAGAGGGCTACCTATAGGCTTCTTTTCAGCTTCTAAAACTGAGTTGACAGCAAGACGTTCTGAGTTCCAACACCTTGTTTGGCAGAGAAACATGCTGTTAGGCCACACCCTCCCCTTGGTTTCAAAGGAGCATTCAGGACAAACTGTTGTTTCTCTGGGAAAACAAGGGCTACGGAGCTCACCGTGTAGGCTTGAATTCAGTTTCTGAAACCCAGTTTACAACAGGACGATCTGAGTTCCAGATCCTTGTTTGTTGGAAAAAACTCCTCTCATCCCAAACTGTCCCTTAGCCTTCAGTGGAACCAGCGGCTAAAGGGAGAAATGAAGCCCGCAAGCTGCACTATAGGCTGGCTGCTTCGAAAGCAAGCCCTGTGCTTCTCTTGCATTACAATATATCCATTTGAACAATAGGTGCGGTTCTCCTCTGCTTGACCTTACAGAGAGAGTAATCTATTCCTAAGCAGCCTTGTTTGACCTAAGGCGCAGGGAACCTGCAGGAATAAACTGCAGTTGCTCTGGCATAAAAGGGGACACAGAGTGTTGGGTGTGAAGTGCAATGCAGTTTCTGAAGCTGAGATCAGAGCAGAACGTTGTGAGTTCCACCTGCTTGTTTGGTGGAGAAAGCTTCTGTTAGGCCACACCCTCCCATTGGTTTCAAAGGACCTTGCAGTAACAAAGAGTTGTTTCTCTGAGAAAAAAAAAGGGTTACAGGGCTCACCTCATAGGCTTGTATTAAGCTTATGAAACTGAATTGACAGCAGGACATTCTGAGTTCCAGCTCCTTGTTTGGTGGAGAAACCTGCTGTTAGGTCAAACTCTCTCATTGGTTTCAGTGGAGCTTCCAGGAACAAACAGTTGTTTCACTGAGAAAACAAGGGCTACAGAGCTCACCGTTCAGGCTTGAATTCAGTTTTGGAAACTGAGTTTACAACAGGACGATCTGAGTTCCAGCTCCTTGTTTGGTGGAGAAACCTGCTGTTAGGCCAAACTCTCCCATTGGTTTCAATGGAGCTTGCAGGAACAAACAGTTGTTTCTCTGAGAAAACAAGGGTTTTGGAGCTCACCTTTTAGTCTTGAATTCAGTTTCTGAAACTGAGCTTACAACATGACGATCTGCGTTCCAGCTCCTTGTTTGGTGGAAAAATCTGCTGTTAGGCCTCACCCTCCCATGGGTTTCAATCGAGCTTTCAGGAAAATCAGTTCTTTCTCCTCGAAAACAAGGGCTATGTGGCTCAGCTTGTAGGCTTGAATTCAGGATATGAAAGTGAATTGAAAGCAGGACCTTCTGAGTTCCAGCTCCTTTTTTGTTGGAGATACTTCCTCTCCTCTCACACTCTCCGATAGCCTTGAAAAGAACCAGCCGCTAAACAGAGAAATAAAGCTGGCAAGCTTCAGTCTAGGCTGGAATCTTCTAAAGCAAATTCTGAGCTTCTCTTGCATTACAATGTATCCATATGAACAATAGCTGTGGTTTTCCTGTGCTTGACCTTATAGAGAAACTGATCTATTCCTAAGCAGCCTTGTTTGACCTAAGGCCCAGGCAACCTGCAGAAATAAACTGCAGTTGCTCTGGCATAAAAGGGAACACAGAGTGTTGGGAGTGAAGTGCAATGCAGTTTCTGTAGCTGAGATTAGAGCAGAACATTCTGAGTTCCAGCTGCTTGTTTCGTGAAGAAAGCTGCTGTTATCCATTCCTCTCTCCATGGTTTCAATGGAGTTTGCAGGAACAAACACTTGTTTCTCTGAGAAAACAAGGGCTATGGAGCTCACCATGATTGGTGGAATTCAGTTACTGAAACTGAGTTTACAACAGGAACATCTGAGTTCCAGCTCCTTGTTTGGTGGAGAAACCTGCTGTTAGGCCAAGTCCTCCCTTTGGTTTCAAAGGAGCTTGCAGGAACAAACAGTTGTTTCTCTGCGAAAACAAGGGTTTTGGAGCTCACCATGTAGGCTTCAATTTACTTTATGAAACTGAGTTTACAACAGGAAGATCTGAGTTCTAGCTCCTTGTTTGGTGGAGAAACCTGCTTTTAGGCCACACCCTCTGATTGGTTTCAAAGGAGCTTGACGAACAAACAGATGTTTCTCTTAGAAAACAAGGGCGACGGGGCTCAACTTTTAGGCTTGAATTCAGGTTATGAAACTGAATTGACTGCAGGACGTTCTGAGTTCCAGCTCCTTGTTTGGTGGAGAAAGCTCCTCTCATCCCTCACTCTCCCTTAGGCTTCAATGAACCAGCAGTTAAAGGGAGAAATAAAGCCGGCAAGCTGCACTCTAGGCTGTCCCCTTCTAAAGCAAGACATGTGCTTCTATCCCATTACAATGTATGCAGTTGAACAATACCATCGGTTCTCCTGTGCTTGACCTTACAGAGAGAGTGATCTATACCTAAGAGGCCTTTGTTGACCGAAGGCCCAGGGAACCTGCAGGCTTGAATTCAGTTTCTAAAACTGAGTTTACAACAGGATGATCTGAGTTCTAGCTCCTTGTTTGGTGGAAAAACCTCCTCTGATCCCAAACTCTCTCTTAGGCTTCAATGGAACCAGCGGCTAAAGGGAGAAATGAAGCAGGCAAGCTGTACTCTAGGCTGGCCGCATCGAAAGGAAGCCCTGTGCTTCTCTTGCATTACAATGTATCCACTTGAACAATAGCGTCAGTTCTCCTGTGCTTGACCTTACAGAGAGAGTGATCTATTCCTAAGAGGCCTTTGTTGACCGAAGGCCCAGGGAACCTGCAGTAATAAACTGCAGTTGCTCTGGCATAAAAGGGGACACAGATTGTTGGGTGTGTGAACTGCAATAAAGTTTCTGAGACTGGGATCAGAGCAGAACGTTCTGAGTTCCAGCTGCATATTTGGTGAAGCTAGCTGCTGTTATGCATTCTTCTCGCATTGTTTTCAGTGGAGCTTGCAGGAACAAACACTTGTTTCTCTACGAAAGAAAGGGCTCCAGAGGGCTACGTGTAGGCTTCTGTTCAGCTTCTAAAACTGATTTGACAGCAAGTTGTTATGAGTTCCAGCTACTTGTTTGGTGGAGAAAGCTGCTGTTATCCATTCCTCTCCCATTGGTTTGAAGGGAGTTTGCAGGGACAAACACTTGTTTCTCTAATAAAGAAAGGGCTACAGAGGGCTCCATGGAGGCTTCAAATCAGTTTCTGAAACTGAGTTTATAGAAAGACGTTCTGAGTTCCAGCTCCTTGTTTGGTGGAGAAAGCTGCTGTTAGGATACACACTCCCTTTGTTCTCAAAGGAGCTTGCAGGAACAAACAGTTGTTTCTCTGAGAAAACAAGGGCTATGTAGCTCAGCATGTTGGCATCAATTCAGGTTCTGAAAGGGAGTTGACAGCAGGACGTTCTGAGTTCCAGCTCCTTGTTTGCTGGAAAAACCTCTT
Source organism: Thryonomys swinderianus (assembly GCA_004025085.1). Classification (NCBI taxonomy): domain Eukaryota; kingdom Metazoa; phylum Chordata; class Mammalia; order Rodentia; family Thryonomyidae; genus Thryonomys; species Thryonomys swinderianus. Next base: position 38,967 of record PVIC010011044.1, read on the forward strand.
CTCATCCCACACTCACCCTTAGGCTTCAAAGGAACCAGCGGCTAAAAGGAGAAATAAAGCCGGCACGCTGCACTCTAGGCTGGATGCTTCTAAAGCAAGCCCTGCGCTTCTCTCGCATTAGAATGTATCCATTGGAAAAATAGCTGCACTTCTCCTGTGCTTAACCTTACTGAGAGAGTGATCTATTCCTAAGCGGCCTTGTTGGACCTAAGGCACAGGGAACATGCAGGAATAAACTGCAGTTTCTCTGGCATAAAAGAGGACACAGAGTGTTGGGTGTGAAGTGCAATGCAATTTCTCAAGCTGTGATCACAGCAGAACGTTGTGAGTTCCAGCTGTTTGTTAGGTGGAGAAAGCTGCTGTTGTCCATTCCTCTCCCATTGGTTTGAAGGTACATTGCAGGAACAAACTCTTGTTTCTCTAAGAAAGAAAGGGCAACAGAGATCTACATGGAGGTTTCAATTCAGTTTCTTAAACTGAGTCTATAGCAAGACGTTCTGAGTTCCAGCTGCTTCTTTAGTGGAGAAAGCTGCTGTTGGCCACACTCTCCCATTGGTTAGAATGGAGCTACCAGGGACAAACACTTCTTTCTCTAAGAAAGAAAGGGCTGCAGAGATCTACATGGAGGCTTCAATTCAGTTTCTGAAACTCAGTTTATACCAGGATGTTCTGTGTTCCATCTACTGGTTTGCTGGAGAAAGCTCCTGTTAGGCCACACTCTCCCACTGGTTTCAATGGATTTTGCAGGAACAAACAGTTCTTTCTCTGAGAAAACAAGGGCTACGGAACTCAGCATGTAGCCGTGAATTCATGTTCTGAAACTGAGTTTACAACAGGACGATCTGAGTTACAGATCCTTGTTTGGTGGAGAAAACTGTTGTTAGGCCAAACACTCCCATTGGTTTCAATGGAGCTTGCAGGAACAAACAGTTGTTTCTCTGAGAAAACAAAGGCTATGGAGCTCAGCGTGTAAGCTTGAATTCAGGTTCTGCAACTGAGTTTAGAACAGGACGATCTGAATTCCAGCTCCTTGTTTGGTGGAGAAACCTGCTGTTAGGCCACACTCCCTTTGGTCTCAATGGACCTTGCAGGAACAAACAGTTGTTTCTCTGAGAAAACAAGGGCTACGGAGCTCAGCATGTTGGCTTCAATTCAGGTTCTGAAAGGAGTTGACAGCAGGACGTTCTGAGTGCCAGCTCCTTGTTTGCTGGACAAACCTCTTCTCGTCCCACACTCACCCATAGGCTTCAATGGAACCAGCGGCTAAAGGGAGAAATAAACCCGGCAAGGTGCCCTCTAGGATGGCAGCTTAAAAAACAAGCTCTGTGCTTCTCTCACATTGGAATTTATCCATTGGAACAATAGCTGAGTTTCTCCTGTGCTTAACCTGACTGAGAGAGTGATCAATTCCTAAGCGCCTTGTTTGACCTAAGGCCCAGGGAACCTGCAGGAATAAACTGCAGTTGCTCCGGCATAAAAGGGGACACAGAGTGTTGGGTGTGAAGTGAAATGCAGTTTCTCAAGATGAGATCAGAGCAGAACGTTGTGAGTTGCAGCTCCTTGTTTGGTGGACAAAGCTGCTTTTAGGCCACACTCTCCCATTGGTTTGAATGGAGCTTGCAGGAGCAAACAGTTGTTTCTCTGAGAAAACAAGGGCTACGGAGCTCAGCGTGTAGGCTTGAATTCAGGTTCTGAAACTGAGTTTACAAGGGGACGATCTGAGTTAAAGCTCCTTGTTTGGTGGAGAAACCTGCTGTTAGGCCATACACTCCCATTGGTTTCAAAGGAGCTTGCAGGAACAAACAGTTGTTTCTCTGAGAAAACAAGGGATACGGAGCTCAGCATGTAGGCGTGAATTTAGATTCTGAAAGGGAGTTGACAGCAGGACGTTCTGAGTTCTAGCTCCTTGTTTGCTGCAGAAACCACCTCTCATCCCACACTCTCCCATAGGCTTCAAAGGAACCAGCGGCTAAAGGGAGAAATAAAGCCGGCAAGCTGCACTCTAGGCTGGCCGCTTCTAAAGCAAGCCCTGTGCTTCTCTCGCATTAGAATGTATCCATTGGAACAATAGCTGCGCTTCTCCTGTGCTTAACCTTACTGAGAGAGTGATCTATTCCTAAGCGGCCTTGTTTGACCTAAGGCCCAGGGAACCTGCAGCAATAAACTGCAGTTGCTCTGGCATAAAAGGGGACACAGAGTGTTGGGTGTGAAGTGCAATGCAGTTTCTCAAGCTGAGATCAGAGCACAACTTTGAGAGTTCCAGCTGCTTGTTTGGTGGAGAAAGGTGCTGTTATCCATTCCTCTCCCATTGGATTGAAAGGAGCTTGCAGGGACAAACACTTGTTTCTCGAAGAAAGAAAGGGCTGCAGAGATCTCCACTGAGGTTTCAATTCAGTTTCTGAAACTGAGTTTATAGCAAGGCGTTCTGAGTTCCAGCTGCTTGTTTGGTGGAGAAAGCTGCTGTTAGGCCACACTCTCCCATTGGTTTCAATGGAGCTTGCAGGAGCAAACAGTTGTTTCTCTGAGAAAACAAGGGCTACGGAGCTCAGCGTGTAGGCTTGAATTCAGGTTCTCAAACTGAGTTTACAACAGGACGATCTGAGTTCCAGCTCCTTGTTTG
>PVIC010011045.1:0-24226 GCA_004025085.1 Thryonomys swinderianus
GGACCTGAGTTCGATCCCCGGTTACCACATATAATGCTGGGCGTGGTGGCTCACGCCTGTAATCCCAGCACTCGGGAGGCAGAGACAGGAGGATTGCTGAGTTCGCGGCGGCTTGCCTGGGCACCATAGTGGGCTCAGGGCCAGCCTGAACTACAAAGCGAGACCCTGTCTCCAAAAAGCAAAAAAAAAAAAAAAAAAAGGCTCAGTATACCCTACAGATGAAAACACTGTCTTTTCCTAGTTATTTAGAGCTAGCAGCCACACTTCTCATTAATATTTGCTGCAAACAATACAGTAACCACTACATGTAGTTATTTGTTCAGTTCCAAGATAAAGCGTTAGACACTAGAAACAGGAGATAAAGCACTGTGAGCAGTCGTTTTCTGCCCTGTGGTGGTGGGGACCAGCAAGCTGCAGTCCCAGCTCAGCCCGCACTGGGGAGCAAAAACAGACTGTGTACATATAAGACAGGATTACAGACTTTAATCTGATTGACATGGATAAAGTAGGGAGAACGTGAAAGAAATTTTATTTTAGTTCTGCCTTATGCATAACCAGATGCAATTAAAAAAAAATACACCGAGGTTTTAAAACCACATTTGTCAGAATATCATGACCCATTCTATGTGTAATCCAGAAACATGCTATTTGAATAGGAAGATCATAATGGGCAAGAAAAAATTAAAACAAAAGAAAGCACCAGAGTTTGGAGCACTTCTAGGGTGAGATCTGCAGAAAGAATGTAAAAGCTCTTACTGGCAGCTATGGAAACATGCTGACAAGGACTGGTCCATGTCTTACAATTTTCTCTTTAAACGTACTTCTTTGGAAAAGCTGCAACATCAGCCGGGAACACAGCTGTCCATACAGCTGAACTCCTAGACACCTAGCTTGTTGGCCTGGGTGAGAACGACTTTGAGAACGGGCATGAAAGCCGAGGTCTCGCTGAAGTTGCTGGTGCTAACTATGTGGGTGTGGACGGCCAGACCTTCCGAGTAGTTTCTCGTTTCAATGCTTCTTGCAATGTTGTGTAAGCCACTGATGATTGTTGGTGAAAGCTAAATAAAGGTGGAACCAAGAGAAAAATTAAAGAACATTCCATGAGATCTTCTATAAACATTAAACCACACATTTAAGTAATACTTGAAATAAACATTTTAAGTAATTTAAGTAATACTTGAAATAAACATTTTTAAAAATGTGTGAACCATTGAGTGTTTCTAGAAATAGTTTCTTGGGCCAAGTAATAGTTAAATCACAAAGCAGAATAATGACAAAATGATTTGTGTAAAGAAGTTATTTATGAATTATACACACCTATAAACCAGGTATTTTCTCATAGAAAAGCAGCCAGATTTCCTCCCCTAAGCTGAAATGCTAATATATCTCTCGACATGAGTACTTCAATGTTTCAATTAGACAAACCCACATACCTTTTAACATTTTTCCTAAGTATATGAAAGACATTACAAATTCTTAATTCATGGTATTCTTAAAGTAAGGACTCAATTTATTTAAAACCCTACCTATAGCAGAGTCCTGAATTTTTGGTCAACTTGTTAGCAGAGCAACAAGCTTGACAGATACTCAACCTGTCGATTCTTTACTCCTTTTTATAATCCTGTCATCTTCTTTTTTCCCCCTTCTACTGGAGCCTGAATTCAGGACCCTGCACTTGCCAGGCCAGCACGGTGCCACTGAACTATGTCCCTGGCAGTCCTGTCATCTTTTTGAGAAGGGATCCCACTACATTGCTGGGCTGGTCTTGGACTGCAGGACTCCAGCACCCTCCCAGCTCAGCCTCTTGATTACTAGGACCACACATACATGCCACTATGTCCAGCCTTGTCATTTTTTAAAAACATAAAGCTTGCATTTTATTTATGTCATCACAAGTCCATGCTTTAGACAGAAAACATTCTGGATCAGTCCATGGATCACATCCCTCACCTTTTCTATCAACTTTATCTGGCTTGGCTCCCTTGAGAGAAATAAGGTATTTTTATCTGGTGAGCCTGGGTATGGAGGCTGGACTGGAAGAATGCCAACACACAAAAATATAAATGTGCTAATTCTGTTTTCCTCTCCTGTCCTCGGGGTTTCATTAATAAAACAATTCTAGAGAGGAACAGAGGGGTGGGGTAAGGAACAACCAGTACACCCAACTCCTGGATGTGGGCTCTCTCACCCTGTTCATCTGCTTCTGCCTTTGTGTAAAAACTGTGCTACTAGAAAAGGATCAGGAGTCTTACAATATGAGAAAGATTATACATTTGTTCCTTAGAAAACAAAGTACCTGTCTGGGCTCTGATTTCAGAGCCTCTGAATACATGGACCATAAAATGGACAACAAAAGGTCAATTACCTTAGGGCCAATACAAGCCTGTCAGTTTTCTAATCTCTGTGATAAAAGGGTTAAAACCTCTCTCTCTCCTCTCTCTCTCTCTCTCTCTGTTGCAATATTCTTGTTCCCAATGAATAAAATTTGGGATTCAGATGAGCAGTCAGAGAAAAGCCCCTTCTGTAACTGTCACAATTCTGCCACCAAAAGGACTAAGAATGCTACAGAGGTGTTTATTTTATTAACAAGTAGGAATAACTAGTCATCATTTGTCCTTCTTTTTCCCAAACTTACCGTCTGTTCTCTAAGTTTATCATACAGAAGCTCCAGGCGCTTGCTGGCATCATCTAGCTTCCTCTTGGTTTGCTGCAGGAGACGAAAAACATGCTGTACTGGAACTTTTTATTCATTGAACTTGCCCTGTCTCACTTCACTAAACCTTACATTCAAGACGTGAAACAGCTTCCTTTTATCAAAGAAATGGAGGCACCTAGGATCAAGAAATTCTTAGAAGGACCATCAGAATCTATCAAGGGCAAGGTGGTAAGGAGCGGAAAAGATGGAACTCCCTTCCGGCTGCACACCAGAGAGAGTTCTTGTGGCCTGTAAACCACCTGACCCGGTGTGTGGGAAACTGCACAGTAGTCACAGGTCTCTGGAGGCAGGTGTGGGTCAATGTCCCACAGAGAAGTCCAGTTACAGAGGATTATGGGTTAGAAGAGGCAAAAGGAATTGTGGAACCTTGTTTGAACTTTCCAAAATATGACTTGTACACTCAGTCACACGTGGTATGCTCAACCCTGCCTCTTTTTGTGCTCTTAGACCACCAAGCAAGGAAAATAAAATGATATTCAAACAATTTAAAATTATAGAAGTAGGAAAAGCATTATTTTTCTTTCCTATCCCACTACTGTAAAAACAAGAGAAACTTTCTTAGGCTAAAAATATCATTTTAAGGGCCGGAGGGTTAGCTCAGTGGTTCTGGTGCCTGCCTCGCAAGCGCAAGATCCTGAGTTTGATCCCCGGTAACGACATACAATGCTGGGCGTGGAGACTCACGCCCACCAGCAATCAATACCACATACCACAGTGCCCAGTGTGGTGGCTCACGCCTGTAATCCCAGCACTTGGGAGGCAGAGACAGGCAGATTGCTGAGTTCAAAGCTTGCCTGGGCTACATAGTAAGCTCAGAGCCAGCCTGAACTACAAAGCGAGACCCTGTCTCAAAAAAAAAAATCATTTTAAAGCGTACATTGTGATTAACCCAATGATCTACATTACATAACAGTAATGCTGTTTTTTAGTATTTATTGAATACTGATAACATGCCATGCTGGGGCATCTTATGTATCATGGAGAACATATTCTTTTGGGCAGAAAAGACACTAAAGAGTACATCGTGTGTCAGATGGTGTAAGTGCCATGAAGATGCACTACGGGCTGCAGCCAGAAGGGCTGAGCGGTGAAGGAAGGCCCAACGGCCAATGGACATCTGGGCAGCAGCCTCCATGTGTGGGAGAGCAAGGCAGACCTGAGCGGTGTTTCTGAGCAGGAGGGGCAGGAATGCAGAGTTCCTGATGCCAACATGCTTTGGGGGAGTCTGAGGAAGGAATGAATGCTTGTGGGTCTGGAGAAGACAGGAGAAGCCACCAAGTATGACATCACATGCTAGGTTGTGCTGCAAAATCACTCTGTGCTGAGTGACACTATGCTATGAAAATTATTCCAAGTACTGATTAAAAGGGACTTTTGCAGAAGGGAATTAATTCCTACAATGCAAGTTCAGAGAGAAGCCTCACCCCAAGATAAGGGGACAGCGGGGCAGGACAGCAGAACTTCTCCCCCAGTGTCGACAGTAGCTGCTTCTTTTCTGCAGTTCTGGTCTGCCCCGGGCTCCTGGGCACCCACTCAGAAGAAGGGAGATGAGATGATGACCCAGAGGAGGTGAAAGGCAACCAGAATCAACTGGGCAACGCATCACGTGTCCTCTCGGCCTCTCTGTATTGCCTCGTGCCAGGGGAGGATTAGCGTTTTACACATTGTGATCAGGAGGCCTCCATTTCTGAGTGACTATACTCAATCTGCTCAGGGGACTGTATCCCCGTTTTTCACTTCCTTGCTCTCCCACTTCCAGCCTTCTCATTAACCCCTTGCTTTTACTGAACGTAAACCCCTTTTACTTTCAGTAAAAGGAACTGCTTCCCCCAGGGCTAGAAGCCTGCACATATTAATACTCAAGGGCAGACAAAACAACAAATTCCAGAAGATGTCTTTTCCAAGTGGACAAGTATCCATGACTTAAAATAAATATATTCGATACTTGTTGACAGAGTGGAGTCTTTGTCATCCCCAATATACTGGCATCCTCTAAGTAAATAAAGTCAGTTGTTTTCACTGTGAATAAGACTTCAGTATCTGTAATATTAAACTCTCTTTAAGATCTCTGCAAAGTTAAAGATGATTTATCTAGTTTTAAAAGCTTAAATGGAAGTTCAGAAAGAACCCCAAACTAGAGTTTCCTGCAGACTACTGTTACATTCTACTCCACGCCAAACAGGACCCAGACTGGGCTGAAATGCTGGCTCTCACCTCAGGTGAGAAGACTTAACTGTTCTTTGCCTTAATTTCCATATCTATCAAATAAAAAGGACAAATCTACCTACCCTGGAGTTACTATTAGGAATTAGTATTTTTATATATAAGAAACAAATATTTTAACATGTTAATTAAGCACCAGCTTCCTAGTTTTATATAATTTTGGTAACAATCATGTTATAGGACTTCAATTAATAATTACAGATGATTTCCATGAAATATTCTCATTAGTTTTTTTTTTTTTAATACTGGGGATCAAACTCAAAACCTTTGCTTGCAAGGCAGGCACAGTGCCATTGAGCTAAATCCCCAGCCCCATGAAGAATTATTATAACTAAGCAAAATATGAGAAAAAATACATACAGGATCTGTGGCTGAAGAGAGGCAGCGCTGGATAAGATCCTCAAATGTGGTCTTCAGAATGAGGTGTTCATCTGGAATAGGTTTCTTGGTAATTTTTTCTGTTGGCAAAGACTGTACATGCTGAGAAAAATAATATCAGAAATGATCAGAAGGTACCTTATACATGAAGTCCTGAATCTATGCAATGAAGAGAAACCTTGTAGACAGCCCTATTCAAAATCACAGGACAATTTAAAATTGTAAAAGTACCTGGGCAAAGTAAAACTGAAAACCAGGTCATCAGGAGAAGGTAAAGCCCTTTGTCTGTAGACTGGGTTTTCCTAAGACTGGACTTCAATAAGTAACCGATCTAGAGCTGGGGATTCAGCTCAGTGGTTCCAGTGACTGCCTCACAAGTACAAGGTCCTGAATTCAATTCCCAATACCAAAAAAAAAAAAAAAAAAAAAAAGGTAACTGATCTACTAGAGGATATATAGTGGTCATTACCAAATGTGCTTGATGAGAAGAAGTAAACTGTCAATGGGAAACAGAAGCAAGGCTTGGAGAACACAGTTGGCTGGTTAGTGACTGCTTATGGCACTTGCTTTCTTATTTCTATTTATCCTGAAGACTGGGCACGGGAGAGAGCGCCTACACCATGAGGCCAAGAAGCCTCAGATCCAGAGAGCAGGAGGCTGGCGGTGCAGCAGGCCGAACACCGAGTGTTTCCTCCCTTCAGCCCTAACTGGCTCTGGGCTAGATGAGGACAGCCTGAGAGCCTAGGCCCACAACCCGGTGACGGCTGGGCTGTGTCTCCATAAAAAACCAAAAATCTTTATAATTTGTTTTTGTGAAAAGATGCAAGTCTTCTCAGTTTTTTTTTAACACACTTACTTTATAATACATCTTATGTTTAAAATCTTATTAGGTACAACTATGCCTAAGTTCTATCCTTAGGGAAAAAAAAGTTAAAAAGCACTACAACAGTAAAGTGGGAAAAGAGAGCATTCCATCCCAAAGTCTAACAGTTAACAGTTTTCACAGTAAATCATAGTCTTGTGATATATACAATCTAATAAGTTAAAGAACTAGATATGGTGGTGCACGCTTCTGATCCCAGCACTTGGGAGGCTGAGGCAAGAGGATCACCTCAAGTTTGAGGCTAGCCTAGGCCACATGGTGAGTGGAAGGCCAGGCTGAAGTACAGTAGAGCAAGACCCTGTCTCAGAAACCTAAACAAGTCAAAGACAACACAAGAATAGTTAGTTGTTTTACTTGTATAACAATTTCATATTCTCTCTCTCTCTCTGGCACTAAAGACTTGTTAGGTAAGTACTCTGTCACTGAGCTTTTTAAAGTTGGCTTTCAACTTGTGATCCTCCTGCCTCAGCCTCCCAAGTAGCTAGGATTACAGACTATGGCACCATACCTAGATCAAGTATCTTTGTAAATCTAAACCAATTAGTCAAAAATGTTAATTCTTGGGCCAGAGATTTAGCTCAGTGGCGCCTGCCTAATAAGTGCAAGGTCCCTGGTTCGATCCCAATCCCTGGTAACCACATACAATAATACTGGGCGTGGTAACTCACACCCACCAGCAATCAGTACCACATATCACAATGCCAGGCCTGGTGGCTAATGCCTATAATCCTACTTGAGGCAGAGGCAGAAGGTTTGCTGAGTTTGAGGCTTGCCTGGGCTACATAGTAAGTCAGGGCCTGTCTGAACTACAAAGTAAGACCCTGTCTCAAAAAAAAAAAAAAAAAGTTAATTCTTTAACACCTAAAATTTTGCCAACTAGCTGTTTGTGTGAAACACAAGTAAAAATGTGTATCTCATTCCAAAAGTTATGTTATCGGTTTTTATACATACATCAAATATAACTAATTACATCTTCATTTAATTTTCTAAAGAGAAAAACCTTTGAAAACAGCATTTACATAGCAACCTCAGATATGGAAATGATTTAACCAATCTTAAAACTGGCCATTGACTAAATCTAGTAAAAAACCACAGTTGCCAAGTTACAGTAAGCATTCACTCTCAAATATGTAACTCTCCTCCAGTTTGTATGTGGTCATGTAGTTGGAAAATAATACACATCTGTCTTTAAAAAGGGGTTACCACTTGTTGAGGTTGTCTACATCGAACACAAATTGAGATACCCATTAATAATAGTACAATCATAAAAGTTAACACATTAAAGTAAATGCACTATCTCCCATCCCATTACCTGGATGGTATTTCCAATTGGAGCCCCGGGGGCACCCTCGATGTTGGGCTTGGGGAAGGAGGCGGGCATGCCGGCCTGGCCAAGCGGCTGCTGCAGGCCATGGAACGGCTGGCCGCCCAGAGGATGCGGCTGTGGGTAGGAAGGTTGGCTTGATGGTGGTCCCAGCGCTGGAGGCTGTGGCTGCAACATCTGAGACTGGGCGTCCCCCAGAGGGTTCATGATCGGCGACGTGATAGGAACAGGGGGCATGAAATTTTCAGGCATCTTTTAAAACAGGAAAAGAAAAGACACTGAGAATAAAAAGAAAAAGGAGGGCCGGAGGGTTAGCTCAGTGGTTCTGGCGCCTGCCTCGCAAGCACAAGGTCCTGAGTTCCATCCCCGGTAACCACATATAATGCTGGGCGTGGAGACACGCCCACCAACAATCAACACCGCATACCACAATGCCGGACGTGGTGGCTCACACCTGTCATCCCAGCACTCGGGAGGTAGAGAGAGGAGGATTGCTGAGTTCGCGGCGGCTTGCCTGGGCACCATAGTGAGCTCAGGGCCAGCCTGAACTACAAAGCGAGACCCTGTCTCAAAAAGCAAAAAAAAAAAAAAAAAGAAAAAGGACACAGGCAGGCATTGTGGTACAGCCTGTAATGCTGGCCCTGTGGAGAGGCTGAGGCAGGAGGACCACCACAAGGCTGCAGCCAACCTAGGGTAGATTAAGAGTTCAAGGACAGCCTGAACTATACAGCAAGACCCTGTCTCAGAAAAAGAAAAAGAAAGATGACAACATTTCCTCAGATTTAAATAAGGAGTTAGAATATTCTGTGAAATTTTTAAAAATTTTAATAGTAGTTAGAATTCTTTTCCACAAATGAAATTTTAAGTCTAATTCTATGGTGAAATATAAAAGTAAAGCTGAGTTGGCTGAGAAGTATAAGGGACTGAAACCAGGGCTGCCCTACTTTGCCGCTCCTGGCACAGGGCAGCTGAGAGCACAGCATCTCTGCAGGAGGGTGGAGGTCTGGAGGACGGTACCTACCACTGTGCCAGTCGAGAAGTGCTGATGGTTCATGTTAGCAAAGTGGATGGAACTGGGGACTGAACCCAAGGACTGTGTACTAAGCTACATCCCAACTGTTTTGGTGAGACAGGGTCTTATTTAGTTGTCCAAACCTGGCTCGAACTTGAGTTCCTGCCTTGCCTCCCAGAATGCTTGGATTACAGGTGTGTACCACTAAGCCCGGTTTACTCCCCTTTCCCTAGGTCACTGGATAGAAACCACCCGGCAAATCTATGACACTAAAAATGGAGATTAGATTTCTGATTATTGCTAAACTCTATTTTGGGATTCCTTCCTCACTTGGTGATTCTCAACCATATGTTAAGACCTCTCATTACTATATTTGGGGAAAAGGAGTTACTGAGAATAAAAAGTAGAAATGGCTTACAAAGAAAGGCAAGGATAATCTTTTGTGCACAAATAGCTTTCAACAATTACTGATGTACAAAACAATGCTTGACTATAAGACTATTTCTTCAGTCACTGTTTTATATGTGATAGACAAAAATTCCAAAATATAAAGTTATAATTATGACTGGAATCTAAAAACAAAACAACTCCTTAAAAAAAATCTGTAAAACATGAAGTTTCATTTCCTACATTTGAAAGGCCTGCTAGGAATTTACAGCTCATTTCTAAAAGGGCTTTAATGTATACAGCAGAGTTTGGCGCTACTGCTTTCTACTTTCATTCTCTCATGGCTTAGAAGACACACCATGAAACACATTCTGAGCACATCAGTTAGTAAGCACTGCCTCCGAAAAGATCAGTGAAACACAGTCTGCTTGGGTAGCTACGCAACACCATTTACGATCTGGCGACCATGGGCAGGCATCTTGCTCTAGTACCTTCTTCTTCTTGGGCACTCTGTTCAAAGCTGGGGGGTCATTCCAACCATTCTGAGAACCTAGAATAAGTAACACAGGACATTTTCCTTTAGAATATTTAAAGGAAGGAAATGAAATTGAACCTATCATCTACTCCTTTGAAATTCTGCCTTAACTGAATAACTATAGCTGAGGTGTGAGGTTCACTACATAACCCTGGATTTCTAACTCACACTTGTAATAGCCACAAAGCCTTGGCTTAATAAGCAAGGTATCTTGGTATTACCTACATTTAAAGAGAAAAACTATGCTAAACTTAAGCACGAAAAATACCCAGAGTCTGCTAAAAAAAAAGTCTTCTGATAGATTCTGATAGAAAAGAATAAAGGTAGCAATTTCTTTCTTGCCAAAAGAACAGTTCAACTCAGATAATTTACATATACTCCTAACATAAAAGAAATACTATTTTTTTAAAAAGCCCAACTAAATGACACTAGTAGTTTTTATCATCTTTGTCTCAAGAACTACTTATAAAGTAGAAAAATGCATTCAAATATATCTTTTCAGACTGACAGCAATTATGCTGTCAATTACATAGTCTAGTTCCTCTGAGACACCTACAAAGCTCTCTCATCTCAAAGTTAAAAATGGATACCAGGTGCAGAACTCACTGTTTAAATACAAATATTTTCAAAGAAAGAAATAACTCAAATGTTATGAAAATGGGATATTTTACAAATCACAGTATAATAATTTTACATGTCCTTAAGTGTGAGTTTTATTATCTTCTTTAAGGAACCATATATCTGCTTTAAAAACTTCAGTTTATGTGTGCACACAGACAAAAAACTTACTCCAACTCTAATAAATTTTGATATTTTCACCTTTACCTGTGTAACTGGTATGTATGATATTAAGTCACAACAAACTGCTAAGCAACCAAAGAAAATGACAGTGGAGAAACTTTTAAAACTACAGATCTAACCATGTACTCATTTAGTTTGATTTTGAAAAATGACCTAATTTCCTACACATTTACTAGGAGACAGAGCCAAATAATGTTCAAACTTCCAGAGTTAAACACACAGTACTAAATCACATGCTGTCATCTGCTTAAAAATTCTTCAAGTGCTGGGGCTGGAGATTTGGCTCAGTGGTTCCAGCGCCTGCCTCGCAAGCATAAGGTCCCTGGTTCTATCCCTGGTAACCACATACAACAATACTGGGTGTGGTACGCCCACTAGCAGTCAGTACCTCATACCACAGATGCTGGGCTTGGTGGCTCAAGCCTGTAATCCCAGCACTCGGGAGGCAGAGGCAGGAAGATTGCTGAGTTCCAGGCTTGCCTGGGCTACATAGTGAGCTCAGGGCCAGCCTGAACTACAAAGCAAGACCCTGTCTCAAAAAAAAAAAAAAAAAAAAATTCTTTAAGCACTGTTCTCATACAAATTAGTTATTCAAATCTTTCGCATCACCACCAGTCTTAACCCATATCTAAGACAATCTGGTATAGTTATCTCTATGTCTACATAAAATAAACAGCTTTAATGATTTAAAGCTATTTGTCATGTAAATCCAATCAGTTATAAAATTTGATTCAATTAATATGCCAAAAGATAAAAGACGATCAGTTCAGATTTAGGACATCACCTTTGTGGTTCACATGCATTATTGTTAATGGTGATTCATTAATCATAGTATTCAGTGATTGGTATATTTCCAAAGGTATATTTTACAACCAATTCACCTTCAAACATAGGTGTCTGGTCTTGGACAAACAGATTTTCTGTAGATAAAATGTAGAAGTCACTTCAGTAGTATTACTGAAGACAGTCTTAACTCTACTTCTCCCCCCCCCCCAGTACAGGGGATTGAACTTGGGCCCTTGTGCTTCCCAGGCAGGGGTGCTACCACTTGAGCTGAATCTCCAGCCTAACTCTACTTCTTATAAGTGTTTCTTCTCTATCATTCTGCCACAAAAAGCAAACTAACTTCAAAGACACAGAACTTCTTGTTTTTCATTTTAAAAAAGGTCTTACTCCATATGCCAGCCGGGCCCCAAACTTGGAAACCTCCTGCCCCAGCCTCCCAAGTGCTGGAATTGCAAGTATACACCACAGAACTCAGCTCCAAAATTGACTTCTTAAAATAAGTTATATAAAATGTCTTCTGTCCGATTAAGAAAGTAAGTTTATGGGGCTGGGGATTTAGCTCAGTGGCACCACGCCTACACTGCAAGTATATGGGCCCAAGTTTCATCCTAGGTACTATTAAAAAAATAAAAATAAAAAAGTTTTTGGCCAAAGTGAATTTACTTATATTAGATCAAATTAACTCTTAAATATGATCACCTTTTTTTCTTTTACTGCTCTATTTTAGGAGTAAACTCTATCCCTTTATTTAGAATACCAGTGATATTCTTAGTCATTTGTCTGGATATTTTTTTTGTATTGGAGATTGTATCCAGGGCCTTTCATATGTGAGGTAAGTGTTCTGACTAAGCTATATCCTCAAACTTTAAAAAATTTTTATTTTGAGACAGGACCTTGCTCAGTTGCCCGCTTATATCAGGTACCTAGAATGTCCCACCAAGAAAGATGGGAAGTGGAGAGAAGTGGTTCTCAAGGCTAGTGAGGACAGGAAGTTACTGCAAGCTGAACAGGTGCTCATTAAGAATCTACTGAGTAAATGTTTTGCTGATTCCAACATGGATTTCTCTGAGGTTGGGGCACATAATTCTGTGGTTCATTAAAGAGCTTGAAAATTTGTAATTTCTATTAGGAATTATACACTGGTCAAACAGTATCTAAATCCTGAACAAAATCATGATCTAAGATGCATTAGAATAAGAGAAACTTCATCACAGTGACTTCTATAACTTAAATTTTTTTTTTTAGGAAATGGAAAAATAAAATATGGCAAAGCTATAACTGTTAAAACATAAGAGACTGTTAATGTGCAAGAAGTAACAAAGCAGCTAGGCATACACAGTACATGCTCAATACCAGAAAATGTTTTTGTGCTGCTGCTGTTAGCCATTGTTTCCTGGCCAGGTTAGAGCATTCCACTATTTAAGAGCCAAGACTCATCTTATGCCAAAGGGGAAGAAAACACCCATGCAGATATTTGCACTGTAAAGTAACAAAGCCTTGTAAGTACAACAACACTGAGAGGTAAGTTCTGTAATTCTAACACTGAACATTTCCTATCACTTGGATCAGACTAGAATCTCTGATATAGAATGAATAAAGGTTTTCAAGACCCAGGTCTGTATCCCAAATTGGAGACTATAACAGTGCCATTATAACTCCTAGGGAACTCTGTCTCCTCATCTGCAATTTAAAAAAACAAAACAAAACCTAATGTTATCTATTTTGGGGGTTGTGAGACCTAAATAAGAAAATACATGGCAAGTACTGCATTGTGTCCAGGATTAGTTCATTCATAAATATTACTTCTTATTCCTACTTTCCTGCAATTTTTTAAACTCTGGTACTAGAGGTTTAACCTCGGCCTTCTCACTGAGCTATACCCCCTTGTCCTTTCTTTATTGTGAAACACAGTCTCTCCAAAGTTGCCCAACTGGGCTCAAACTTGGAATCCTCCTGCCTCAACCTCCCACAGCTGCCACATCACACACCTGGCACTGACTCTGACACGGGGACTTCCCTGAACCTGTGCTACTGCTCTTCCTCAAGAACTCCACCATTACCCTCTGGGCAGACCCATCGAGTAGATACTGCCTTCCCTCACCCAGCTTTAAAAGGGTATTTACAAATGAGCTGGCACTTACAACACAGAGCTCTACAAACAAGCTGACAGTCCTTTCTCCAAAGATGTGAGACACATGGATGTTTGATGATGGAAATTTTATACATATAGTAATGCACGATGAACATGGAGTCGTGCTACTGTACCTGCATTTTAACTTTCTGTGGTTTCAGTTCTCAGAAATATGGCCAGAAATATTAGATGGGTTATTAATAACTCATGAACATTGAAATAATGCAAATATTTCACATTGTGTATTGCTCTAAGTAGTCTGAACAGATATCCTGCTATCGTGTTCTGTCTTGTACCTACAAGGGGAAACCTGAGCCTCCCAGTGTCCATCATGTCCACACCAGAGATGCTGCCTGCTTGTCCATCTTTCGAGAGCCCTCTCAGCACCCGGTCAGCTGTGGTGGGACTGCTGTACTTTTGTTCACATGACTCTTTGATTTACTCAGTAATGGCTCCAAGGTACAAAAGTAGTGATGCTGACAATTTATTACGTGGTTACAGCTCTTATATTTTATTATTAGCTGTTGGCTTTACTTTTGTAATTCATAAGCTTTGTTTTACTACAGATGCTAGGTATAAGAAAAATATAGTATAGGGGCCAGAGATTTAGCTCAGTGGTTCCGGCATCTTCCTCGCAAGCGCAAGGTCCTGAGTTCGATCCCGGTAACCACATACAATGCTGGGTGTGGAGACTCACGCCCACCAGCAATCAATACCACATACCACAGTGCCGGGCTTAGTGGCTCACGCCTATAATCCCAGCACTTGGGAGGCAGAGGCAGGAGGATTGCTGAGTTCGAGGCTTGCCTGGGTTACATAGTGAGCTCAGGGCCAGCCTGAACTACAAAGTGAGACCCTTTTTTTTTTCTCAAAAAAAAAAAAAAAAAGGAAAGAAAGAAAGAAAAAGAAAAATATAGTATACAGGGTTGGTACTATGGTTTCAAGTAACACATATATAACTCTGGATCAACTTTCCACAGGACTTTAAAAGTAGTAGTAATATTTTAGCCACCCATTATGGCACATACATATAATCCCAGCACCCTGAAAGACCAGGGAGGAAAATTGCTAGTTTGAGGCCAGCCCAGGGATCTAAGGGTTGGTGTGTAGTTTTGTGTTGTCTCAAAGGACTTTTTTGTGAGAGCTGTACTGTCTCTTTTTTTCTTGGTCACACACACTGAGATCATGCCCTATCCTTATAGAATATAACTGTAAAATTTCTACAACCTCATTGAGGCCCTGTACTGTTTAATTCCCATTTCTTGGTCATGCACACTGAGATCATGCCCTATCCTTATAGAACATAACTGTAAAATGTCTACAACTTTATTGAGGCCCTGTACTGTTTAATTTCCATAAAGGAATTTAAGCAACAAGTAATTTCGAAAATGAAAACTTTGCAGCTAAGAACAGAGAGCATACTTTTGTCCAAGTAAAGAAATTAGCATCAACTAAATCTGATTTCAGCTATCATTTACCAATGAATTTCTTACCACTCATTTTAAGTTCGGTGGCAGATTACATACTTATTCTTCTGAAGTACTAAACTTTCTTCATTTGGCAGTTGAAGTTCATTATGAGATAATCACACTCTTAGAAAGAATTTGCTAAGAAAACTCAATTGCCACATTACCCAGCACAAACGGGTAACCTCCCTCCTGTACTCCTCTGTGTACAAAACCACAGGCAGCCACATCAAACCCTTCAAGCGCAGACCTGTTTTCTGGGATGCAGGCAGCTCACTGGCAGCAGGCAGTATACCTGTTGTTCCAGGAGGCAGCGCGTAAGCGGAGCATGATGGGGGAGCTCCTGGTCCACCATGCTGGAAGGATGCCCCTGAGGAAGAGGGAGGAGGGAAAGCAGCAGCAAGGCTGGAGGTAGGAGAGGTGGCCGGGCGCTGTGCTGAGTAGAGCGGAGCCTGCCCAGAGTAGGAAGCAGCAGAAGAGACGTAAGGGGTGTTAGGGTAAGCACTTGGGGGGGGAGGAGCAGAAGCCTGCTGAGGTCGGTACATTGCTGGCCCCCCTGTTCCGAAGGAATACTGCTGGGCTGGTTGATAAGCTACACCGAGGAGAAGAAACAGAAATTATAATTAGTTCCAAGTGTATTCAGACAACAAAACCAAAAAGTTAGCTCATTCTATGGAAAGGATTATATCATTTGTAACAATAATTAAATAATTTAACAATAATTTTAATTAAAATTAAAACCAAAAATTGACATTTACGGGCTAGGTTGTGGATCTGTGGTAGAGAGCTTGGTGAGCACACATAAGGCCTTGCATTTAATCTTTACCGTCACAAAACAATAACAAACTGTGATTTTTGTGGCTCAGATGATCCATATACTTAAAATCATTAGCTCAACTCTTTGAAAGCTGACAGTCTAGACTGCTGTTGGTTATGAAATTTTTTTTTTTTTTTGAGACAGGGTCTCGCTTTGTAATTCAGGCTGGCCCTGAGCTCACTATGTAACCCAGGCAAGCCTCAAACTCAGCAATCCTCCTGTCTCTGCCTCCTGAGTGCAGGGATTACAGGCGTGAGCCATCACGCCCAGCAGTTATGAAAATTTTTAAAGCCTCTGACCTGTCTCTCACATCATTCCTGTCCTAGGAAAAGACTGCAGTGCCACCCAGCAACCACCAGATGGAAGCAGCCAACAGTCACACACCCCAAAAGGCCTCTTTTACAGCAAAGTTCCAGGCCTCAGAGGAACCCTGAGGAGGGAGATACTGACTTGGACACACCGTGTGATGAAGGAGAGCGAGATATGAGCCTCTGCAGAGATTATCTAGGGGAACCACACAGTCTGCGGTGGGTACTCTGAAGACAGATAAAGCACTTGAGTGAAAGGCTGTTCCAAATCTGCACTCATGGCGAGAACTTCACTGTAGAACATACTCTTTGGGATGAGTTCTTACTAGGTAATGCCCTCTTACTTTTTTTAAATAGTTGCTTTATCTTGTTATTTTTCCCTTTGCAGATTTTATTTATTTAGGTTTCTTTGATTTTAATTTTGAATGGGGAATTTATTTTCCAACTGCAATTATTTTCTACAAGTGAAACAAAAGCCTGCAAAATGTACAAAAGTGAGAGTGCACACAAGTCTAACTGTGGAGTGTGGTGTGGTCACAGGCAGCACTGCAGGTAAGCTGGCTGCAGTGAACACACTGCTGTGGCACAGAGTGTACACACGGGGGGAGAGGGGTCCCTATACATGTGGGCACTCTATGCTTACTTTTCTATGAATCTTAAACTACTTAAAAGACAAAGTCCTCAAAAAATAAATTAAAAAGCCATCACAGCCTTTGAATACAATTGTGCAAAACTGGTTTGTATTATTTTGCCTAATAGAAAAATATACATATGAAATAATTGTTTTTTTTAAGTTTTTTGAGACAGGGACTTACTGTCTAGGTCAGACTGGCTTTGAAATAACCATGTAGTCCAAGCTGACCCTGAAACTGAGGTGGATCCTCCTGCCTCAGGCTCCAGAGTGCTGGGATTACAGGTTTGCACTACCAGACCTAGTTCCAAGTAATTTCTAAAATTCTATTTCAGAATCAGTGGGACTCTCCTTATTCTTAGTAATGGTGGCCCAGAGACAAGAGCCAATGCCCTGGACAGTGTCAGGGAGCCTCCCTGGCATACTGATTCACGATGGCTTGCAGGAAAACCCTATTTCTCTACAGGAGAGACCCAGAAGTTCTGTGCAAAACGGTTCTTACTTTTTTTTGCTATAACTGATCTGAACATAGCATTAATGCTTCAGAGTAGTTGCTATGCAAAAACAAGATCTGCTGTAAGGACTTCAGGTCACACTACTTACGTTGTGGCTGTGGATAAGGTGGTACCTGGCTGTGCATATGACCCGGAGATGTAGGAAGCTGAGCGGCAGCATTTGGGTTGACATTTCCATGCATTAAGAAACCCGGAGGTGGAGGGTTTTCTACCTAGAAAAGATTATGGTAAAAAGGAAGATGACATTTCTTACACATGGCTTTCTAATCTCTGAAATGGAATTCTATATTTACTGGAAAAAAAAGAACTAATTTACTGTGTGAAAACTACTTTCTGACCAACACATTCTGAGTGATTTAAAGATCAGACAGGCTCAAAGTAATAGTTGCAATGAATAGCAAAAACACTAACAGATTCATAAAAAAGTATCAAAAGGATTATGAAAAATCACCAGGACAGGTCTCTGTTAATTTCCATCTACTACTCCATGCTCTGAAAATGTAAGTAATAAATAGCATAAGGAGACTTTGGTTTTCTTCTGTTTCTACAATGCTTTAAAAAGATGAATGAAAGAATGAAAAAGTAATAGAAAGGAAAAAGTCTTCAGTAAAATCATAAAGTTTATAAGATTGCTAAAACCTTGGTTACTATTTTTCTAGCTCAAATCTATTGAGAACTGCAAAAGGAGGGTTAAGGAAATTAAAACTGTCTTAAAAGTTGCCTCTTGCATTCAAAAGGAAGTAAAATAAAATGAGCAGGCAGATGGATGTGAAGTAAGGGTGGGGGCAGTTGAAGAGGGAGATAGGGGATATATAACTTTATATTTAAGTGAGCAAGAGTCCTGCTCAGAGAGGAATAATGAAGGATATACCTGTGTGTCAGAGGGAGAGGCTGCAGGTGGATGGCTGGGAAGGGCAGTAGGAGTTTTGTTACTCCAGGTAGTGGCAGTAGGGGCAACTCTAACCTGGATCGAACACAGAAATACCAATCACAGAAAATAAAAATGTTAAAAAAAAAACGCAAAAGGTATTAACAGCCAGATGCAAAGCAAAAAGTAAAAGCAGCAAGAAAAAATACATGGTCAGGTGATTGCTTTCAGTGTAGCAGGAATGCCAAAAGAAAAGCAGTCACAATAAAACAAGAAAGAGGCAGGAAAAAAATCAATTTAAACATCTAAATCAAAGCACAAGAACAATGCCATTCAAGTACCAAAAATAAGTGTGGAAATCAAATCCTATAAGTAGTGAAAGAAGACATTCTGGGAAAAAACAGAAAAATTGCAATTTTTGAAGCATTAATAGGATTCATGCTACTAGTAATCTGCAAACATTGGTATAAGCTCCCTTTTCTCAATTTCGATAGAGCCAAGAAAATCACATTAGCCCCCCACAAGGATTAAAAAAATCACACAATCAGAAGACATTGAATGTGAATTTTAAAAATTACCCAATCTAATTCCTATCCTTTACCAGTGAGAAAACTAAGGTTCAGAGAGAGATGTGAAGGGACCTGTCGAGGTCCGTACAAATCACTGGTGGTGGAACAAGAAGTCAATCTGGTCTCCTGGTTCCCAAACCAGTGCTTTTTATACTAGAACACGATTCCTATGCTGGAGTCCCAGTGGTTTTCAAATTTTTTAAAAGCCATTAAAATCTTTTTTGTCATGTAAACCTTTGTATACAAAAGCAAAGCTGGGAACCAGGAATTTAGCTTAGTGGTTCCAGCATCTGCCTAGCAAGCGCAAGCTCCTGAGTTTGATCCCGATAAACACATACAATACCGGGTGTGGTGACTCACACCCACCAGCAGTCAGTTCCACACACCACAGTGCCAGGCGTGGTGGCTCACGCCTGTCATCCCAGCACTTTGGGAGGCAGAGGTAGGAGGACTGCTGAGTTCAGAGCTTGTCTGGGCTACCCAGTGAGCTCAGGGCCAGCCTGAACTACAAAGCGAGACTGTCTTAAAAAAAAAAAAAGCTGTGCTGGTTGAAGTGGGAGTGGATCTCCTACGAATCTGGATCCCTTTTATTCCTTTACCTGTACACTCTAAACACTGCTTTAAAACTATAAGGCACTGTCTTCACTCAGCAGACAACAGGCTTTAATCAAGAAAATCACTGATTTGTGATTCAATTTGTTTTTCCTTTTTTACAACATGAGGATGGTAAATTAAAGTACAACAACATCCTTCTACGCTTTTATCTTTCCTCAGAAAGACAGGTGAACCCAATGACGTAGAGTAACCGCTGCCTTCTCCCAGTGTAGTGCCTGCTTTGCTGCAGTGTCCTGAAGGACAGCCTGCTTTAAAAACAAGATGCCTGGAAGTCCTAACCCCCACTTGGACATTCACCAGTCATGCAATGCTCAGAAGGGAAAAGTCTGTGCCAACAAACGGGTTGGCTGCTTCACATCCCCACCTCAGTTTTCCCAGGCATCAAGTGACCTGCCCACTCGAGCCACAGACTTAAGACCAGTATAATCTCCACAGGGACAGACAGTGCAGTGTTCTTTGTTCTCCAGCAGATTCCCAGCAGCTAGAACAATGCCAGGAATTCAGAGCAGGGTCTCAATAAATATGTGTTAAATGAATGAATAAAGTGTTCCAGATAGCTAAGAGATTAGTCAAATGTAATCTGTGACTTCCAATTCAAAGCACAAAAGACAACAGAGCATGACCATTTCTGTTTTGTTTTTAGTTTTCTCCAATTTTATTAATCTGTTCTGAAATAGGCAGTTTCCACTACATATTCCAGATTGGACTTCAGTGTGGTGATCTTGTTCCAGCCTCCTGAGTGCTCGGAGAGCTGTGCATGCCACCGTGCCTAGCTAGTTTTCTGTGATTTTAGATTTACTTTTGCCATAATGAAATGTAAAAATGTGCTGCCAGCCGGGCATGGTGGCTCACACCTGCAATCCCAGCACTCAGGAGGCAGAGTCAGGAGGATTGCTGAGTTTGAGGCTTGCCTGGGTTACACAGTGAGCTCAGGGCCAGCCTGAACTACAAAGCGAGACCCTGTCTCAAAAAAAAAAAAAAAAAAAAACAACCAAACAAACTGGGTGCCAATTCTATCACCAATTTGTTCTACTTAAAATAGGTAGAGTGTCTATTAATACTGCTATCAATTAAGACCACTTATTAATTACAGAAAAATGCTTTCTACATAAGGATATACATGAAGGTTATCTGCTGGCCCAGAAATAAAAGTTTCTAATAAAACAGTAAAAGACAGTAAGACCAAAGTATGTCAGCAAACATTAATTTAGATAAATAAAGACTATTGTTTCCATGTTTCTGATCACCTACTTCATAAGGTGTCATTCACTTTTCTCTAATATCCAACTTGTCCAAGAAACGCCTGTGTTCTGAATATTCTTTATTGCATACACATAGCAAATCTATACTGATAATGCAGAACAGAACGCTCAAAAAAGACTACTTTCTAAAAATATTTTAAAAATTAAATCACTGAAAGGGTTGTTTCCATTAATTTACTTACAATTTGTGACATAAATTAAATAGATGTTATATACTCTTCAAAACTAGATGTATATATATGTAAGTTGGTATGACTGAGAGATTATAACAAATCTCCCTGGAGTGTTTAAAACTGATTTATACCTGAAACACACCACTTTACTTTTTTTGCAGTACTGGGGATAGAACTCAGGACCTTGTGCTTGCCAGATAGGCAAGGAACCACTGAACTACATCCTCAGCCCTAAAAATAACACCGTTAAGAATCCTGATGGCTTATAACAGTGTTGTCTAGTGGTACCATGTAAGAGAAGATCTGCCCAACAAATGAAAACTATCAGTTTGAACATGAATGCTTAAATGTTTCTCCTCCATCCACACCATAAACTCACATGAGTATAATATTGTTGAGTTGGAGCTCTTGGCATCTGCAGGTGGCCAGCCACTTGTACAGGTCTGCCCTTGGACAGTTGCTGACTCTCATAAGGAGCTTTTGGGGACTGCTGTCCTGGTATGGGCTCTCCCTGGGCTCTACAAAGTCGGTCACGAAGCTGTACAATATTTGGCTACAAGAAGCAATGGAAGAAAAACAAAGCAAACTGCTAAGATCAATCCAATTTTAAGATAGCATATTGATTTTCTTGAAGTAAACTGATTGTGCAAGAGACTCCCTTTTGTTCATATGCTATGTGTTATACAATAAACCTGACACATGAGAGTTCAACATTGGGGTCCCTAGTTACTTAAGACTGACACCAAAAACAGATCTGACAAACAATGCAACTTCTTTTTCAGTGGTTGGTTGTTGGTGGCCCCTCCTTCCTCCCTCCCTCCCTCCCTTTCTTTCTTTCTTCTTTCTTTCCTATCTATCTATCTATCTATCTATCTATCTATCTATCTATCTATCTATCTATCTATCTATCTATCTATCTATCTATCTGACAAGGTCTTAACAAGTAATTCATGCTGGTCTGGAATTTCTATCCTTTTGCCTTAGCCTCAAAGTGCTAGACTTACAGGCATGCAACACCATACCAGCATATATACTTGTAAGGCAGGATCTGAATTATGTCTATAGATCACTGTTACTTTTCTTTTCTTTTTTGAGAGACAGGATCTTGCTTTGTATTTCAGGCTGGCCCTAAGCTAGCACTATGTAGCCCAGGCAAGCCTCGAATTCACAGCAATCCTCCTGTCTCTGCCTTCCAAGTGCTGGGATTACAAGAGTGAGCCACTCACTGGCTGGCATTGTGATACGTGGTATCAGATATCGAACTTAGGACCTTACACTTTGCAAGGCAGATGCTGGAACCACTGAGCTATATCCTCAGCTCCAGACAGTGTAATTTTAAAACAAAACAAACTAAAAGTCTTAGATTAACTTAGCTTTAAAGGGCATTATAACTTGATATCACAATAAAATTATACTAAGTTAAAAGTCTTAAAGCTATTATACCAAGAAAAAAGGACTATGCTTCTATTCTACCCAACAATACCTTTAAAAATGTTTAAAAAGCTGCATCCTACAGTTAAGGACTGTAATGTAGTTCCCTCTACCTTGAATCATTTAAAAAAATATGCTCATGGGGGCCGAGGATTTAGCTCAGGGGTTCTGATGTCTTCCTTGCAAATGCAAGGTCCCGAGTTCAATCCCTGGTAACTACAAACCACAATACCCTGTGAGTTGGCTCATGCCTACAATCCCAGCACTTGGGAGGCAGAGGCAGGAGGATCACTGTGAGTTCAAGGCTTGCCTGGTCTACATAGTGAATTCAGGGCCAGGCTGAACTGCAGGCCTCAAAAAAAACAAAAACAAAAACAAAATGCTCACACACAAAGGGTAGCAGACAAAAATTATACACAGGATGTACTTCTTTGCTAACATTTGGGGTGGCACATATGGAGATTTAAAAAGTTTAACAATATCACTGTATATATTAATATTCAGTTTTTTCAACAGAGAAGATTTCTACAAAGAATTTCATACATAGAATCAGCATGTGGTTTTAGAAATATAAAGCTGGTCTTTTACTCATTTTGCTAACCTACTACAGTCCTTCAATACAAGGGGATTGATGACACTGCCGAAGTATTCTACCTCCTTGACATACCATGTGTACACCTAAGGTGATCCCTGAAGAAGTCAGTAACACCTACAGCTGGCTGTTGGAAATTCAATTCCTTCAAAACATTTCAACTATGTGTATGCCCAGTGCCAAGTGCTATCTACTGGAGTCACCTTTAGTCATGAGACAGTCAATTCTAAGTACCTGGTTGGTGTTGTCAGGAAGAAAAGCCAAAGCTGCAGCAATACTCCCCTGGGCTGCCAACAAATTGGCATACTGACTCATCTTCTCAGCCAAGAGAATCCCTACAGCATTAGTGTCCATCGTCTGGGTGAGTTGTACAGCTTTTCGCAGAATGATGACTTTCTCGATCAGATCCTAAATGAGAAAAATAAGGCAGGGCAAAAGAGAAACAGAAGTACCATGAGAGGAAGCAGGGAAAGGTAGAATTAGTAAGATTTCTAAAACCTATTATAAGTATAATACTTATTATCCCAGTTTGAAAACTATGGAACAGCTGCTGACCACCATTTAGTTTAAATGAAAAAGTAAGGTAGAAAAAAATCTCTTATTCATGGAGAGGTTATCACTTCTCCTAATCAGCCCATCAGCTACTTGGCTAGTGATGTAAAACAGGCAAACATCCAAGTGAAAGTGACAGGTATCAAAGGCAAAACTGTGTCCTAGCACAGGACAAACTCTGAGCAAGAACATAACATTACCAATCCTGTAACAACACTCCTGCTATGCAGTGACATATGACAAAGGCAGATGACCTCTAAAAGGACTTTTTGCTATGGTTTTTTTTTTTTTTTTTTTTTTTTTTTGCTTTTTTGGAGACAGGGTCTCGCTTTGTAGCTCAGGCTGGCCCTGAGCTCACTATGGCGCCCAGGCAAGCCGCCGCGAACTCAGCAATCCTCCTGTCCTGTCTCTGCCTCCCGAGTGCTGGGATTACAGGCATGAGCCACCACGCCCAGCATTATATGTGGTAACCGGGGATCGAACTCAGTTCCTTGCGCTTGCGAGGCAGGCGCCGGAACCACTGAGCTAACCCTCCGGCCCCTTTGCTATGGTTTTGAAGCTGAAAATTCTTGTCAGGCCAACTGTCTTAAATATTGCTCCCAGAGCGGAGCCCTGGGGTGAGGCTGAGTGGGAGGCCCTCAGTCACTGGGGCAAACCCGTGAAGGGGAGCGGGGACCAGGTACTTCCTGCCTGTCTGCCTCTCCTCTGTCCTGTTTCCACAATGTACACGGCCTTCCCCACCTTGTGCTCTCACCATGATGTGCTGCCCTGACCAAGGCCCAGGGCAATGGGTTGCCCGACCTCAGACTGGAAACTCCAGAACCATGAAGTCAAACAAAACTTTTCTCTCTAAAAGTTAGTTACTACAGATAGCTCATCACAGTCACAGAAAGCTGATTAATACATTACTGTGACTCAAAGTTTCCCCAAGCTGTTCTTCAGCACCAGTGCTCTGAGTAAGGGTGAGATACACTCCAGGAAATATGCAGAAGTGTTCCACCTATCTACCCTTCCCAAGTGTTAAGTTGGTTTTTTTTCAGGAGCATTTAGAAGAAAATTCTCATTTCCTACCTAATTTTTAGTTTCAATCAAATGATCTTTGAAGCAACGATACTACTGATTAACTCTCTTTTTTTTTTTTTTTTTTTGCTTTTTGGAGACAGGGTCTTGCTTTGTAGTTCAGGCTGGCCCTGAGCTCACTATGGTGCCCAGGCAAGCCACCGCGAACTCAGCAACCCTCCCGACTCTGCC